>CAOLHI010002112.1:0-289818 GCA_948474755.1 Ctenosaura bakeri | reverse complement strand
AATGGGCCTTACTTCTGTGTAAGTAGATATAACATTAGAGTCTCTGCCTATAAATGAGTAAGTTGGGCAGAAACATAGGGCTGGACAAATGTTTCACTTTTGACAAGAAGTAAATGCTAATAAGAAATCTTTGATCTCTAATGCAGTTAATCACACACAGACATATAGGCCTGTCTGGTTGTCATGATCTGCCAGATTTCCACAAGAATCCTGGCTTATAGGTAACAAGCAAAATGATGGTGAACACTGCCCAGTTGCTTGTGCTCATAGCACTAGTGGCTAAAGAAGCCACATATCTTGTTTCTTTGATGTGTTTGGCATGATGTTGACACCTGACAGGACCTGGCCAATGGTTTGTTCCCCCACGCCCCTGCAACAAGCCAGAGAAGCAACCAAGGAACAAACCAGAGGATATTTTTCAGGTTTCTAAATAAGGAGACAAGCTAGAATGTCAGTTCCTGCCAGGTTCAGACAAACCACAGAAAGAAGTTGCATGATTTTTTTTTTAAAGCTATTCTCACTGCTGGTGGGAGCAATCAACCAGCATGTATCAGCCCACTGACTCATTCAGAAAAGGTCTCTATACCCTGAGAGTACTTTGGAAACACAAGAAAATGAGATGTACAATAAATTCCTTTTCATTTTTTAAAAAGAGCCACAAACTTTTCAAGAATAGTAAGCTATGTTAACATTGGTAACATTACAAATAATTTCCTAGACTTCTTTTTGCAAGATATTTTTTCCCTGTCATTTCTTTGCCAAGATGCTGCTTTCAATATAAATTAACATTCCAAGATTATTATTGCTCATTTTAAATTGCCTAGAGTCATCTAATCACATATTTTCCGTACAAAAGTAGTCAATAGTGGTTAAGAAAAACATGATTGTTAATTTAAAAGCTTGGTTAGATCAAATTAAAAAGTTTAATGACTCAGCTTCTTCTGGAGCTTTTGTACTGTAAATTACCAGTCATTTGCCAAATTAAAAACAACCTTTTCTAGGAATTACAGACTGCATCACATTTTAACAATATTAAGATCCTGGGTTAAATTCTGCCTTTGTTTACCCATTTGAAATATCCCCAAAATTCTCCCATGTGTCTGAAAGAAGATGGTGGGCAGCACGCCAGTCACCTTTTGTGCCCTAGATTTTTGTTCCCTCCTGCTAATTTAATTAGAAATTGCATTCGTGTGGTGTTAACTACAGAGACTAAGCTAGAAGCTGGGACCAGATGGATGGTGAAAAGATTGATTGTTTGTTTGAGGATCCAGGGCAGTAGGCAAGCACCCTCCCCCAACGAGGAACTCACTGCCCCTGCTTGACCCTGTCCCATTTCTGGACTTTTGTCGTTACTTAAAGCAAAATCACTTTTCATATCTACAAATGTGTTTGTATTTTATCATCTAGGTAAGTCATAGATGAGGAACATCCATGTTTGCATCCTGCAAGCACCTTTTGCACCCCCATCTTTTGAAAAATTGACATTGCAGTCTGCTGCAAATGGAGGGCACCATTCACTCAACTAGAAATATGCTTCATCCCTTTTATGATTTCCCCCCTCTGAATTTTCTGCTGCTACCATTGGAAGGATGTATACAAAGTTGTAAATATAGCTGGTTCTTGCCATTCAGGATGACCTATCAAACATACTTATCTATATAAGAAACACAGCAATTAATTACCATGTCTCCTGATCTGCATCAATTTGAAATGTTTGTAGTGAATGTGTAAAAGTTGTACAAATTTGGAAACTGGGAGATAACAAGGCCAATACAGGGCTTCCTTGATGTAGATATAGCGATACTAGAAGGGTGAGGAAAGACAAAGGAGCATAGACAAAGGAGCAACTGCAAGACTGGCACCAGTTGGGTACCCATCTGAAAGCGACATCTGTTTTTTTCACATCTAGAAATTATGTTCTCTGGTTGGGATGCACAGAAACTTTTGAACAAACAGAAGACCTTAGATATTCTTATCCAGTTTCAGCCCTCTGCATTCCTTCTCATGCCATCTGAAAGAGTCTCCCAACATTTAGGAGTCTGGTGGTTGTGAGTGGAAGAGTGAGATAGAAGAGTCCCATTGTATCAGCACTGCATCATTGTTCTTTGGTTCCAGGCCTCTCTAAGGCCATTTCTGCACTAGACTGTTACAGTGCTATGATTCCACTTTCAACATCCTATGGAATCCTGAGGTTTGCAGTTTAGGAAGGGGCAGTAACAGTCTCGTGCAGAAATGGTCTAAATCAGGAGTTACAAATCTGATTGTAATGTGATCACTTTTACAACCACTTTTGCAACCAAAATAATCAAATACTTCACACCATAAGATTCCAGGCATTTGCCAGGATGAACTGTAACTTTACTATGCATTTTGCATCTGTAATGCATGTCTGTGTTTAGATTTCTGTGCTTCATCTGTTGTAGCAAGCTGAGGAGAAGGTTACTGTATTACAAAGTGTAGGATGCAACAGGTTCAAAGAGGCAGCTAACCTCAGACTCCAGAAAGCCTCCCATACACTCCACCTCAGTGCCCCATTTATTCAAAAGACTAATGGGGATATCAACAGAAAAACATGGTTCAGACGTCCCATTCTGTTTCCCAAATCCATCAAGCAAATCAGACCTACTCATACAGCATAACAACAGCAACACTGCAGTGATCATCTGCTGGAGAAATTTGCAACAGTGACAGTAAATCCACTAAAAGTCATTATGGCTCTAATTACCACATGAGATCAATTCATTACTGGTCTTGGAATCACTGATATGTATATACTAATTAGTATATTGTCAAGTTCATGCAGAATTATCTGTATGTGCTGGAAAACTCTCTTCTAATGTTAGTGCTTTCCACTCTACCATTTTCTTTTCTTTTTTTAGTTGAAAGTGAAAGCAGAAAATCATAAGTATTTCAATCATCCACTTCTGACTCAAGATCTGATCCTGTTAATGTACCAGCTGTAGAAAATGATATTCACTTTGGTGCTCTAGCATAGCATGTTACAAACTCAGTTATGGAATGTGTTTGGAGCCTGCAGACTTAAAGGAGTGGGTTTTTTTCCCAGAAATGATTGTGTTACCAGGAAATTGGATATTCATGTCTTGCGTCGAATGAAGGAAAGAGGTTTGTTGGTTTTTACTGAGAGCTGCCTAGGCAGACAATTGAATCTTATAAATAAGGTTTTAGGGAGGACGCAAAATATAGATCACAAAACCAACTTCATATTTTGTTTGCTTAAATGCACTATGGGGAACCACTTGACACATGCTTACCGAAATAAAGCCAACTCTTCCTTCTCATTTTGTCTGTTTTAGCGCAAGAAGAGTGGGCCATAAGTCGTCCAAGCCTAAAAGCACCACCTCCCAGATCAACCAGAGGGGGTTACAGGGAACACCCCTATGGTAGATATTGAAGGTCCTCCTCATCTGTGACCTCACCTTAAAGACAATTAATAACCCGTGGTCTCCGCATAAACGGCAACAAGACAAGTAATAGCCCATTTCTTTTCTATCCTAGGAATTACTGCTTATGATTACCCTATATACTTCTTGTGTTTCCACATTGGAGTGACACTGGCACTAGTATTCTTTTATAACATGGACTTTAAAAGACAGTTGGCAAGCGTTGACTAAACCATTCAGCAAGATGATGTTCTCTCTCGGTTGTTCCTCACTGTTGTGTGTATTTTCAAAGCAAAACAGGAAACAACAACAACAAAAAAAGCATGATGCTGCATCCATTTCCTTACACTCCCCCCCATACTATTGAGGCTGAGTTTTTATTTAGGGTTGCTAAAAAAAAATGTAACATGATCTTTTTGATCCAGATGATAATCAAGATGTAGATAAGATGTTTTAACCTGTCTTTTTAATATATGTTAGTTAGATTTAAGATGTTTAATATTAAGTTTGTAAAGTTCATTTTAAATGCTGTTTTAATGGGGTTGACGACAAGCAGCTACTGTATGTATGCAGCTAACTGAATTTGTCCAGTGTTTTAACCTGTATTTGTTTTGGGTTTTTATTTTTTTTAAAAAAACACACATAAAGTTCCATGTGTAAGCTTCTCTAAATAGGAAACCATAATTTTGTCAAATATGTTTGCCATAATTTGTCAATAAAGCTGAAACCTTTTGTAAGAAACTAAATTTGGAATTACGTGTGTTTAGCTTTAAATGCCTGCTTGATTTCTTCTTCAAGAGATGCCTAAAATGTTTTCTATATAAAATCTTTTTTTTCAAAAACAAAATATTTAAATGAACCCAAGTTTGTTTTAAGAATATGTGCAAGATTTTAAAAGTTGTATTAATAACTCATGGTTGTTAAATAATTTAAAAGCTAACAAACTAAACTGTGAAATGAATCATGGATAGCAGACACTAATGTATAACATGTTAATGGGAAAAAAAGACGTGGCTTTAGAACAATAAATGGATTTTTAAACTATCCTCTAAGCTTGATCTTGCTAAACACACACTCTGATTGACTTGTTTGTATTAGCATGTCTCTCGTGAGAATGTAATGGAGTTTAAAGAGGTAAGATTACGGCTTACCAGTGTTAGACTGTCTAAATGCTAGTTCTTCAACCTTTGAATTTCCCCGCACATTAAATATCCCATTCAACATGTAAGCATTGCATAGATTCACCTTATTGTTTTCACTCTGAGGAGTGTGTTGGCTGCATTTGCGTAGTTATCTAATAATTTGTCTTGACAAACCAATCATCAGTGTCACTGCCCAGTTGTTGCTATTCAACTTCAAAAACTTTATTTGTAATTTTCAGTGCTAATTATCACCTCCCTTGAAGGCAGTTTAGAGGGCTGTTATTTCTTTTGAGAATATCAGACTTGATGGCTGATGATTATTAAGGAAATATGTCGCAGGACTCAAAGGATGACTAAACGTTAAACAGGTAACATTAATAGTAACTCTGTAATTTTGAGTATGCAACAGCAATGTTAAATATTCCAAGTGATTAAGTTACTGATAGTTAAAAAAGTAAACCTGCCAAAACATAACAAATAGGTATTATAGGCTATTAAAACAACTAATTAACATTAACTAGTGGCAACAAAATTATTTTACAATATATAACCCTTGAGGCAATAAACAGAACTAAAATTAACAATAATAGTAATGCAACTCTTGCTAACAATGAATATATAACCTAAATTTTTATGACAAAAAAGGAAGCCTTTATAGTAGGGATATCAAAACTATGGAATCTTTTAAATATAATTTTTTGTTTCTGGTGGCTTTTTGTCAATGTAATTGGTTTACTTTTTTGATGAGAACAGAACATAGGCCGGTTGCTGTTTAGTCTGTGATCAAACAAGCAAAGAAACTAAAAGATCTCTCGCAGCTGGAGTTGCATGCTAACTTTCTTGACTAGTTTTTTGCAACATATGTCCTGTCCATTGTTTTTGCTATGTTTATTGAAGTGGGCTTAGTCAGCTTTACATCTGTCACACTGAATCTCCTGTCTCGCTATTTCAGGGAACCAAATACAATGGACAGCAAATGAAGAGACCGTTACATAATATTCAGGTAAGCAAAAATATCATCCTTCTTTTTTGACACAGGGGATGAGGTGGATGGCATAATTTAATTTTACAAAGCAGACCCTCCTCCTCCTCTTCCTCCTCCTCCTTCAATGGAATCTTCCCCATGAAGGACCATTTATATTCATTTGGATCCTAAAAGTACAATCCTATTTCCAATACCTACTTGAAAGTAATTCCATTGAACACAGTGGGATTTATTTCCAAGTAGATTATCATGACCATGCTGCAAATGGGATACCACATTTGAAATGCACATTGCATCTGATATATGACAAAATACTTCTCTTTGACAACGATAGACTTTGTTAAGGAAGATAGGTGTTGAGATAAATGGTGTGTGTCAATAGCGTGCTTATATCTGTCTTCCTATTAAGCAACTTCTGGTGGTCAACAATTCTAACAGTAGTTTTGAATTTGAAGTATTGACTTATTTTTCTTCCAAAGACAAGAATAATTCTTTTGAAAATCAACATGTGAATTTTGTAAACTTACTATCCATTGGGAGCAGAAATCCATTAAATGCACAATTTGTTTTTCAGAATATTAGATTTTATTATTACTTGTGTTATCCATCTTAGAGTTATGTGATAGATTCATGGCAACAAATCTTCATCTTGTTCATTCCTCTTTATTCCACTTTGCAGGGGAAGCCTCAAATTGGCATGCCACCAGATTATATAAAGTTTGTGCCAGGAGAATTGATTACTTCCAGAGTTCTGCTGACAGATTTTGCATACCAGTATAACTTTTTGTACATGTGTTCCTCCACAGGTATTCCTTCATGTAGGAAAGATGTTACACTGGAATTGTCCTAGAAAAAGTGTCCAAGCTCTTGGTGCTTTCAGTTTTTCTTCTTCCTACTTCTCATTACATTCCTCAGAGCAAAGCTTGGATTATCAAAGCTGTATAGAACTGAAACTTCCATGCACTGCAATGCATATTTGTAAACTAGAAATATTAATTAAGTTCAAGAAAAAGATTTGTGCATGAATATTTCTGAACTGATTGTGGCTATTCCATAACAGCAGATGCTTTGCTTGGTTTCTCTGAAAAAAGTGTCTTTCCCAGAGAGTGAGTGGCTTAGCAGGTCATATTGTGGGCACCAGGCTAAGGAGTTGAGGTTATGAGACAGATACAACAACTATGTGAAATCTACCCAAGAAATATGGTCGTAGGTTGGTTTCCAAACATTCCTCTTGAGGCTAGGTATGTTAAAAAAAATCCATACATCTTTTTGCCCTCAGTGAGAAAAGATGCAGTGTCAAAAACAACCTGTTCAGAACAGCTGGGGGCACCATGTTGAGGAAGACTGGTTAGCCTGATGGCCTGTTCTGATGTGGAACTTTTACTAGCTGATGATCAGGCTATCCTGGACATTTTTAGTCTACAGTGACAAGTCTATGTTCCTTCAAATCTAGGAAACCAAGCTTTGCTTCATGCCTCGCAGTAGAGTTTGCCTGAGTCCAGTGCCTCTATGCACAAGGGAACAAAACAATAACTTGTACGTGAACTATAGGAAAATATAGAAAACCTGTGGTCCCAATCCATTCAGTGAAATCTACCACTTTAACTAAGCTAGTGTAAAGTGCTTTGATGGGGTACCACCAGGAAAACATATTGATGCTACTGTTTGGAAAAGCAAGATACAAGTCCTATAAATAAGTATATCAACAAGATTAAAGTCAGCCATGATTATTATCAAAATTTCTTTGCTGGAGAAGGAAATAGTACAACAGTTATTTTAAAGGTAATTTCTCTCAGCACCTAATGTTCTCTGAGTTATTGTTTCATTTCATCCATAGGATCATTACTGTTTCCAGTGACTGGCAGAGGAATTGAAATGGATTATGTGCATAATGCACAAAGCAGACATTTAACCCAATATGACAAGTGAAGCAAGGTAGGACAGCCATCCTGCCTAGAAGAATATGGCATTTCAGTAAGGATTTATTCATTTGCATTTTGTGAGAATAAATATTTTAGAATTAGGACTCAAACCATTTATCAGTTAATCTGTGTTGATGGCACTGTTGCATGCAAGGAGAAGTTCAAAAAAAATTATTTATTTATACATACATACATACATACATACATACATACATACTGGAACTATAATCCAACACTGCTTCTGCATGGTGTGAATATCCACATGTGGAGATACAGAGTGCCAGCAATATGCAGCCCCCATGCAGAACAGCAACACTGTGCAAAACATGTTAGTGACTGGGTGCTGCTGTATAATTCCGAACTACAATGGCCAGCTGCAGTGCACAACATGAAACTGCAATGTGATTCCCTTCACATTGTAAAATCTCTAGATTTTACAAAATATTGTTGCAAAGAGAAATGGAATCAGAGATGATAAAAGATAATATGGTTAGATGGGCTCAAAATATTGGACACCCAATCGAGTTGGATACATGGGTGAGGGCATGGAAAACAGAGATAAAATTTACATCAAGTTTAAATTTAAGGGAATTTTTTTATAAAATGTTATACAGATGGTACATGACACCTGTAAGATTGAAAAGAACAACAAAAAATGGGAATGGAAAATGTTGGAAATGTGATGAAAAAGAGGGGTCCTTTTTTCACATGTGGTGGACTTGTAAGTAGCAAGGAAATTCTGGAAGGAACTACATGATGAAATTCAGAGAATATATAGTTTAAACTTTGAAATGAAGCCAGAATTTTATTTGTTGAATATGTTACAACAACAAAGAGAAATAAGATCTTATCAGAAAACGTTGTTATATGTAATAACTGCTGCAAGAATGACATATGCACAACATTGGAAAGAAGGAAATTATATTGATATAAAAGAATGGAATTTAAAAGTTCTGGATATGGTAGAGATAGAACAGTTAACTTTTTCACTTAAAAATAAACCAATCGAGAACTTTGAAAGAGAATGGAAAGAAGTTTTGAATTGGATAAAGGAATGAGGAAAAGAAGAAACAAAGGAAGAGTGTTGGAAATGTTGGTAATGAAAATTAATGATGTTATAGAATAAGCATAAGTTGAAAGTAACAATGTTAAAAGTAATAGTGTGATAGTGTGATTAACTTTTAAAGTAACTCTTAAATAGAAATAATGTATAAATGGGATTAAACACAAACTCAACTAGAAAAAAGATGCTCGGAAGCAGGAGAGAGGTATTTTTCTGTGTAAAATTTATTTATTTATTTATATATATATATATATATATATATATATATATATATATATAGAAACTGCAATGTGCAATCACAATGCAAAACTACAAAGTGCTGTCAGAATTCTCAAAATGCAATGTACAATGTTGCTGTATGCACAACTTCTCTTTTGCTGCTGTCAGCAGAATACAGCTGTTCTTTGGGGGGAAATAATTCAGCTGGCATGCAAAGTATTCCTTGGCCATGCATATGCCACCAACAGACTGCTGGCCTGGGGCAGACAAAATGCATGGGCTGCCTGGAGACCCTATGACCATTTTGAGCCTTTGCCTCCAAACAACAAAAAGAAGTGTCCAATTTGCTCCTGGAAGCTTTCAAAAAGCTTTTACAAAACACTAATCTACTGACACTAAACTACAAAAGAAATTACACATAATTAAAAATTAGTTCCCACACTTATTGCAAAACAGCTCTTAACATCTTAGTTGTACTTAACCTTCCTTTAAAAGTTACATTTTCACCTATTTAATACACTGTTACTCTTATATTTTATTCTAAACACGTAAGTTATGCTAAATAAAATCAACAAATCTCATTTCTTATTTAATAATATATTTAATATTTAATAACATAATAACCTAATATAGCTGAATCTATTAATTTTATGAGATCCTGATCTTTATATTCCTTATAAAACAAAATTATAAAGTCATAGATCTTATATCGGTTATATGCTCTAATTTTTTTAAATTATTATTTTCTATTAGAGATATTAAAATCATAATCAATTTAAACATATACTATAACCCTACATAACTATTGTTATTTTTAAAAAAAGCATAAATTGAAAATTGGAACGAACAGCAAGAAGAAGAAAAGCAGATCATGGAACATAGATAGGATATATAGAAATATGTATTCAGAAATATAAGAAGAAAGATACAAAGAAATGTATATGATTCTGTTATGTTTGCTTGAACTTTTCTGTGAACAAAAATACTTAACATTGCAATTGTTATTTTGAACATCTCTGGATTTTAGCTTATAAAAAATAAAGTTAAAAAAAAGCATAACAATCCAAGATAATCTAATATTTCATAGTATCATACCTATACTACATAGAACTAAATTATACTGTTATTTTTTAATATACTAAAAACCTAATGTCATCACTTTGCCCTTTGTTTTTTTCAGATCAATCAAAAATATCCAATCAGATAAAAAATTCTCATTTGTTTGACCCTTTAAGCTAGTTGTCAATTTATCCATTTCTGCTATTTCCATCAATCTATTGAGCCATTCAGATGTCGATGGGGTTTCTAACTTTTTTCCAATATATGGCATAAAGTAATCTTGCTGCAAGTTTATATTATATAATTTTCTGCTGATCATTCTTGACATTAGTATCTTCACCTCAAATACCTAAAAAAAAAAGTTTGTTTTTTTTTTTTGGAAATTGAACATTTCAAGATCTTTTGCATCAAATTCTGAATTTTACTCCAGAATTGTTTGGCCTTATCACATGTCCACCACATATGAAAAAAGATCCAGTCTGGTCTTGACACTTCCAACAAGCATTTTTCATATCTTTATACATCTTTGCCAGTTTTTCTGGTGTAAGATACCAATGAAACATCATTTTATAGTAGTTTTCGTTAAGATCATACCAGGAAACATTTTTAATTTCTTTAGTCACTACTTTTTTTTCATTGATTCATATGAATATTATAACCAAAATTTCTCACCCACTTAATCACGTAGCTCTAAGAAGGGTCTCAAAGATAGTTTACAAAACAAATTGCAGAAAGAAAGAAACAAACAAACTTTGGCCCTTTCCGCATGAGGCGAGGGAAGTGCTCCCTGCCGCTACTCACCGGCTTTTTGTTGGGTCCGGGTGAGTCCATCAGGATGAGGAGCAGTGCGAGCTCATTGCTCCACACTGCTCCGGCTACCAAAATGGCGGCTTCTGGTTGGTGGAGGCTCTCCACCAACCGGAGAAGCTCGCCAGCCTAAAGCCCGCCCCTGGCAGATCTGCAGGCACGCACCAGTGCACACCTGCAAATCTGCACCGGAGTGTGGTGATGGAGCGACACGGGGTCGTGTGCTCCGTACTTTTTAAAAACTTCTTAAAAGAGGTTTTCAAAAAGCACACTGTGCGACCAGTTCCAGTCACTCCGGAGTGGACTGAGGTGCAGAACTACAAAAAGTAGTCCACTCCAGTCCACTCCATGGTGCAGAAGACCTCCGTTGGAGGTCGCTCTGCACCGTTTTAATAAGCCGGTGCGGAAAGGGCCTTTGGTTCTCAATTAAAAACTCTTTAATGCTTTAAAAGTGTCATGAAAAACTTTAGTGGAATAAAATGTTATTATATCAGGGATGGGGTTCATATCATGTCCCTCAGGTGGAAATTCCATAACTGAGGTTTCAGGATGATTGTTCTGAACTAATTGATTTCCTGTGTTCTAACAATATAAGAATGCTCCCTCAACATAAGGGCTAGCATTCAAGGCTTGCCTTCAAGTCTGACTTATGGTGACCTTGAGGCAAACCTATCACAGGATTTTCTTGGCAAGATTTTATCATAGGGGATTTGCCCTTGCCTTCTTCTGAGGCTGAATAAGTGAGACCTTCCCAAGGCCAGACCGTGGGTTTTCATCGCCAAGCAGAGATTTGAACTCTATTCTCCAGAGTCCTAGTCTGGCTCAAAGCACTGCACCTAGCTGAAACCACTACATCACACTTCCTCTCTAATGGCTGGCATCCTGTTCAGTATTTGTGAGATTTTAAGCTAGACTTAGAATCTCATAACTTTTGGGATTCACTTTTACAGTCATTAAAATCTACCTTTTCAGCCAATCAAAGAGTTTCCAAGGTGCTACAGATCAGGGAACTGGTAAATGAAGACTCCAGTCATGGAGTACATTGAGAGAGGCAGTTGTGGCAGGACTCTGAAGGATCTGTTCAGTTCCCTGTTCTCAATGGATCTCCCACTGGGAGAGTGCTGCATTCATCATTTCCCAGAACCCAAATCGCCAGCACCTCAGAAATTGGGGTACTGCCTGGCTTGTTAATAGGTGAGTTTTTAGCTGGTAGCACTGGTAAAAGTAGCTATAATGATGGAGCCGTGCTGTTGTAACTATGTTTATCTTTATATAAAAGGAGCAAGTGAACCTATGTTTATATGGTTCACAATCCCTACATGTGTTGAAGTTATAGTAAGCTAGACATGGCAAGCTCAAAAGGTTTGGGGGCCAATTTTGTGCTCCCAAGGCCATCTACAAGCCACACTAGACCTGAAAATAAATGAATAAATAAATAATAAATATATATATTTATGAGAAGGATTGTGAGGGACTGCAATGTGGCTCACTGTGATTCTAGCAAAGATCTTTTCAAAAATATGTATCTTTAAAGCAGCAAAATTCCTCATAGAGTTATAGAGTTGGAAGAGACCACAAGGGCCATCCAGTCTAAACCCCTGCCATGCAGGAATGCACAATCAAAGCATTCTCAACAGATGGCCATCCAACCTCTGTGTAAAAACCTCCAAAGAAAAAGACTCTGCCACACTCTGAGGTGGCATATTCCATTGTTGAACAAGTCTTACTGTCAGGAATTTCTTCCCAATTTTAGGCGGAATCTCTTTTCTTTTTGTTTGAATCCTGTGTCTTGGAGCAGCAGAAAACAAGTTTGTTCCACCTTCAATATGATAGCCTTTAAAATATATAAACATGGCTATCATGTCAGCTCTTAACCTTCTCTTCTCCAGGCTAAACATACTCAGCTCCCTAAGCCACTTTTTAGTATGGCATGGTTTCCAGGCTTTTTACCGTTTTGGTCACACTCCTCTGGACACATTCCAATTTGTCTTAAAGTTAGGTCCTACATCATAGACAGTCAAGAATGCTTAACTACATGCAACTGAGTGATGTTTCCAGGTCCTCCCACCAGCAATCTGCAGTGCAGCAATTAGAAGTAGGACCCCTATCGCAACTCCTTGTTCCACCAGAGACCACTAGCAGGAGAGGCTGGAAATGCCATCCTGGTGCATCCTGATCACATGCAGAACAGACCTCCTTTGCTTGATGTAGCTGCTCTCTGCTAAGGTAGAGTCATGGTCATAAATAGGAATACAGTCAGTCACAAGCACATAAGTCTAGCTTTCACATTTGTAACTCCTCAAAAGGATGCCAGGCAATAGCCTTTCAGTTCAGAATTAGTGCGTGATGCAATCTGTACTTAAACATTCAGGCCTTTATGAAGATCTTCCTCTTTTCAGTAAAACAATATAGCTGCAAATTAGTTGCTGGAATCAATAATGCCCCACATGTTAACAGTATATTGTGCTATCCACATACATACAATTTTAATACTTGTGCAAAAATAATAGTGCAGTAAATTATAGGAACAACTTCAAGAATAAGTCTCAGAGAACTTTCAGCCATAGCAGCACTACCAGAACATCCTATGCAAAATAACTCTGGTGCGTGAGAGAACAAAAAAAATGATTACGCTACAATATTCTGTCATTGTGTTGGCCATGGAGGAAACACTTGTTCCTTCTTTCAGTCATATCTGTGTAAACTCAGTAGTGGCACAATACTGAGAGTGCTTCTCTCAAAGCCTCCCAAATGCTGACTATGGTCCTAGACTCTAGACGCATATCCACAAGGAAGAGACAAATTCTGGCATGCTCACATGATTGTGGTTTGTTCACTATCCAAATAAGACAAGCATTCAAACAGAGTCCCGTTATATTGTGAGGATTGTGTTATTCTCTGTTTCTGGGTCTCCCGTGAACCATCAACAATGTAACCCTAATCATGTCTGCTCAGAATAAAGCCTAAGCTCAATGGGGTTTCTTTCCAGATAAGTATGTAGAGATTTTCGCCTAAGAGAACTTTCTGTTATGAAACATTATACAAACATTTTAAAGAAAATGTAAATAAATGCATTTGTAAGTGGCGGGCAACTGTGGAAGACAAGGGAACCATATTAGCCCCTCATCATACGTCAGGGGGCTGCACCCCCTCACTAAAAATTTTTTAATAAAATTCCCCCCAAAGACCTTCTAAATGGCTACTTATCTCTGATATTGTTCATGGTGAGATACAATAAAATGAGTGATTTTACATTAAGAAAATAATTTCTACCCCCTATGCTTTTTCTTCACATGAGAGGACCAGATCACATTTGGGAATGATCACCTGCAGACAGCATGGGTAATTCAGTGGGTTCACTTGGACCCTTAGAATCTTATGTGCATATTATGGGGGGATTTTCCCAGTCATACTAACAGAGGTAGTTGTTATGTGTTCTCAAGTCATTTCTGACTTGTGGGAACCCTGAGGCAAACCTAGCACAGGTTTTCTTGGCAAGATTTGTTCTGAGGGGGTTTGTCTTTGCCTCCCTCCGAGACTGAGAGAGTGTGACTTGCCCAGTGGGTTTCCATAGCTGAGGGGGTTCAAACCCTGTTTCCACAGTCATAGTCCAACACTCATACCACTAAATCATGCTGGCTCAACAAAGAAGAGTGAACCCCATTAATTATAACAATAAACTTTTTTTCCACTAAATTAAGGAGAGGGAATCTGAGATACAGGTTGGCTGTTCGTACTTCATTATGGTGGAGAATGATATGGAGTTCTGCCAATTTGACACAAACTACCCTAGCCCATAATGTTAAAGTGTATTTGAACCCACGTGTTGAGTAATATTTCAGGATGAATGTCAAAGCGAATTTAATAGTTCTCAAAAAGAAAACAGTTCTTTTAAACTGCCAAATCTCATTAGAGAGTACCATTTACATATGGCACTGAAAAACAACTTTCTTTCTGAATCACTCATGGAGAAAGTACCATGTGTAAGAATCAGACAGCATGAAGTTTATTCCAGACTTTTGCTGTTCAATCTGTAAATCACAGCTCAGGTTTCAGAAGCACATCTAGGGTGGGGCAAATACAGTACGTGCCCTGGGCACCAATGTCAGGAGTTGCATAAAAAAGATTTAGCAGTAGCAGCAATGGTAGAGGAGGAGGAAGAGGAGGAATTCACAAAGGAGGTGAATTCACAGGGGACCAGGGCTTTCTCTTCAGTGAAGGGTTGATGAGGAAGGAATGTCAGAGAGCTTCAAGTGATTTCTTCCCCGCTCTCTTTTGGAGGTGGGGGAAGAGCTAAAGAATTATCTTTAAAAGGAAGGGGGAAGTTGAAGCTTACAAAAGGAAGAGGTCTTTACCATTTTGCAGCCTGGGGCCACTCCCTTTGTGTGGGGGGGGGCTACCAAGTGTGTCTATGTGCCTTCCAGCCACCTGTCAACTTATGACAACTTCTGAATTTTTTCAGATGTTTTTCTTAGGCAATGCATCTCAGATGTGGTTCTGACAGTTTCTTCCTCTGAAACAGAGCATACAGTACCCCGTCTTCATTAGCAATCTCCTATCCAAAGACTAACTAGGGCTGGCCCTGCTTAACTTCCATGATCAGATGGGATCTGATGGTGCCTTTAGGGTACCTGGGAGGAGCAAAATATTTCTTGTTGTGAGGGGCAATGCCCTCATTTGATTTGCGCCCCCTTCTCCCAGCTGCACCCCTGCCTTTGGGCACCCTGATCTGGCTCCTCTGGCCAGTATTTCCTCCTCTCGTCTCTTTCCTGATAGGGATAATACTGGGAAGGGTGAGAGTTTCACGTTGTGTCTGGTTGCACCCGTGGAAGCCCAGCAAAGAGCTATAGATTAAGATACACACACACACACCACAGCAGAGGAAAGATTGGGGCCAGGACAACTGAGAGGTATTGGCTGTAGTCTCTTTTGAATGAAGGAGGACAGAAATACTTCCAAGATTCTTCTTTGATTAACCCCTTAATGCATAGGAATTCCTCAGAACACAAAATGCCCCCAACTCCAGTTTCCAAGCAATTCCAACCAAAAACATTCAGCAGCTGAGACAGGAGGGAGGCAAAGACAATCCTCCCCATGCCAAGAAGCCCTCCCTGGTGGAGACTAAGGTCCACAATGGAACAGAGTCCTTGAGATAAGTCTTATAGGAGGAGGTAGTGTATGCCACAGTGGGCCAGATGGGCAAGGGTTGGGTCCTAGGGGTGGCAGGTGCTAAATGGGAGATCAGGAGGATAGTGCTGAGGAGTGATGGTGGTGTCATCAAGGAGGTTCGGGGGCTACATGCAGGTTCAGTGGTATGCCAAGGGCATCAAACAGCATGTCAAGGAGACCATGGTAGCAAAGCCACTGCCCTGGGCCACTTGGTGGGCACCTTCACAATGGTTGACATGGTGGATGGGGGGTAAGAGTAAGAAGGTAGGGGCACAACTTCCGCACTTGCCTTAGGTGCTGTTTATGCTAGATATACCACTGTTCGGTTTACAATCTATAAATGACAACTCAGGTTTACAAAGATTTTTTCCACTAGTTTCAGTGGTATTTTTTTCTTGTTTCCATGTTTTTTTTCACCAGTTTCTCCTGTTCCCACATACCCTCCATTGGATTCCAAGTGTTGTTGTTGTTGTTGTTTCCTTTAAAATATGTTTTTCTTTCCCTGTAATGAAAAATAGCTTGGCAGTAATTTGGAATAGGAACCTTCATTTAGTTTGCAAACAGTGACACTCAGAGTTTTGTTACATATTTTTATATGTAGTATTGTTAGCCCTGCAAGTTTCCATAATCACAGGGTGAATCCTCGTGATCTTTGAAGGCATTTAAAGTGTATGTTTTAGCAGAATGCCATTGATAATGAGTGTAAGATGTTTGAAGATTCCTGTTCATTAAGACATACTATAACTAGAGGATGACCTGGTTCTTCCCTTTCTGGATACAATATAGAAGTGGATTCATACAGAATAGTTCGTATGTGATTACGCTCAAAACACCTCATGGGCTGTTCGGAAACACAGTGATTTTGTATAGAATTACTCCCAGATCAGTAAGACTTACTACCAATTACATGATTTGCAGCTTTGGCATTTGCCTGTGTAAGATGTTTGGGGAGCCTATAAAACTCTGATATCATTGTGTGAAATAAAAACATGCCTCTAGAGGAAAAAATTCTGATAATTGATTTAACTCAGGCTACTGTGCTTGCTTTCTGCCTGCAGTCTTGTTTGTATGTAGGGAAACATTCAGAAGTACAGAAAAACTCTCCCTCCACACACACACTGCTGTAGTATGAAGTGGTATAGGTCATTTTTATAAGTCTGGGATCCTACCACCCATTCTGTTGCATGTATAGTCTAGGCCTGCCTGTAAGTGAAACAAAGTGATCTATGCATGTGTGTGAATCAGAGAGAAAAGAATCTCTAAGCAATTGCTGATGGTCCAGCAATAAAATTCTGACCACGCAGGCTTATTAAGCCTGTCCCACTGGTATTAAAAAAATTGATTTCCAAATAAATGCAAAGAAGATTTGATGTGATGGAAGGAGGTTAAGTATAGATTCTGGAATTTGTGTTTTCTTTTATTATTTGTATTATCTATTGATTCTGTAGATAGACATTCTTCAGGATCTTTTTATTGGTCTTTCTAATAGCTTTACTTTATTTCTTTTCCTTTCCTTACAGTTTATATGGGAGCGCATTCTTCCATACACTGCCAGATGATCTAATTCAAAGAATGTGAGATTATGGTGCCTCATAATTTAAGTGGTTGTTTTTTAAAAAAAATCTGCTTGGCAGTTTTTGTGTTATGAAAAAAGCTAGTAGTAGTAGTAGTAATCATCATCATCGTAGTAGTAGTAGTAGTAGTAGTAGTTCTTTCCTGCCTTCCCCCAAGGTAATAGGCATACAGTGATGTCTGGAAGAGTTCGGAAGCCAATTTAGGAGGAATAACAGAAGTGGGTATTTTCCACAATTTTCACCCACTATTCACCCATCCTGAAAGAGTTTGGGGAAATTATTCTGTGCTGAGACCCATTGTTGTTTATACAAACACCTTGGGTGGCATCCTGATTATAAGCGAGATGTATGATCTCATCATTTTTGGGATTCATTTTTATAGTCATTAATGACTGAACGTGATCTCTAAAACTTACCTCTTAAGCCATGCAGTGCCCCAAATGGAGGGTTTCTGAGGTGCTGTAGATTAGGATTCTGGGAAATTACAAGTGCTGTTCTTATCTAGTCTTGGAGAGGATAGAGATGAGCAGTTGCAGCCATCATTTCCCAACTTCTCATGATCAGGAAAGCACGGCAGTTGTCATTTCCCAGTGTCCCATCCTGCAGCATCTTGGAAACCCTTTGCTGAAGGTGCTACCTGGCTTAAGATGTACATTTTTGCAAGATGGCATTGGCAAAAGTAGCAATGACAACAGAGCTGCATTGTCATCTCTACATCTGACAATACAGGTTCTCAGCCATTTGGTGTTTTTTTTGTTTTGTTTTATTCTTGCAAAAATACACACTGTTTCTAGAAACATACGTAGGCTTCCTGTTTGAAAAAAAAATTCTGGTTTTTGCACAAAATCTAGATTTTTGCACCAAAAAATACACATTTCTCAGCAAAATAAATTTCTTAAACACTTTAAGATGTGCAAAAGCAGCACAGAAATATTCATTTTTTCCAGCAGTGGGAATAAAACTGTGGAAATTATACACCTTCTCATGTTAAGATGAAATAGTTAAAAGATTTAAAACCCTTGTTATTGTTGTGTGCCTTCAAGTTGTCTCCAATTTATGCCAACTTAACTCAAACGTTTAAGGAGATTTTCTTGGCAAGATTTGTTCAGAGGGGGTTTGCCTTTGCTTCTGCCTTCCTCTGAGGCTGAGAGAGAGTGATTTGCCCAGGGTCTCTTGGTGGGTTTTTGTGGCTAAGTGGGAATTCAAATCCTGATAGTCCAGTGCTTAAACCATTATACCACAGGAAGTAAAAAGGCCCTTCAATGGTGCAATAGTAATCGTAGCATGCTGGCAGCAAGTAATCTAGCAAGTTATTGTCTGATCTACAGTTATAACAAGAAATGACCCACTGGAAGATCAGTGTAATGAGTGATGTAACTGCTTCATTTTTACAAAATAATATTCCAAGCTGTGCTCACACCCTTCTAAATTTTCCAGACAACATTCAGGGAGGCTAACAACACTTAAAAACAGGAAAATACAAACAAAATGTAATAATAAAGTTCAAGAAGCAAATGTCTGATACAACATACAAAAACTGGAGAAAAATGGTGCCTCATATCAGACTGGGTTGTGAACTTCCTCAGAATTAGCAGAGAGTAACTGTGATTTCTTTCATCCTTTCCCTATACTTCTTGGTTTTGACCACAAAGTAAAAACATACATTCTGTCTTCACATAGGGAATATGCAGGGGAAAGGATTTTAACCACTTCAGTCTCTCTCACATCAAAATATCCTAAAGGCATCAGATCCCATTTGATCTTGAAAACTAAGCACGGTCAGCCCTGGTTAGTACTTCAATGGGAGACCGCCAATGAATACTCGGTGCTGTAGGCTATATTTCAGAGGAAGGAACTGGCAAAACCACCTCTGAGTATTCCTTGCCTAAGAGAACCCTGTGAAATTCATGGGGTCATAAATCAACAGGTGACTTGAAGGCACCTACACATACAATCCCTCTCACCTCCCCACGAGCATTATAAAGAGTAAATGGTGAGGGCTAAATAGACATAGACAGCCAGAAAGGTATAGTGTAACCAATGCACACTTCACAAGGTGTAGTGTTTTTGAGTGCTGGGCTGAGGGCTTTTCCACAGTTCACTGTAAGAGCGCTATTATTCCACTTTCAACCTCCTATGGAATTCTGGGGTTTGTAGTTTACTGAGACCCAAGAGCTCTTTGACTGAGAATTCTAAAGGCCTTTCCCTAAAGTATAAACCCCAGGATTCCATAGGATGTTGAAAGTGGAATAATAGCACTGTAACCATGTAATGCGGAAAGGCCCTAGAACTCTGATGGACCATGGTTTGAATCCCTGTTCAACAGTGCAAATCCACTGGATGACCCAAGCAAGTCACACTCTCTCTCAGCCTCAGAGGAAGTCAATGGCAAACCTCCACTGAATAAATCTTACCAAGAAACCTCTGGGATAGGGTTGACATAAGTTGGAGTGAGCTGAAAGACACATAACAACAAAAGTGATGCAACTGAGTGATTATACACATATCCACTTCACTAAGATGGAAAACAGAATGGATCTTCAGCTGTAAATTGCATGGTTGCTCCAGCCACATTTCTTCCTCCTTATTTCTACTGTTAGAACTGAGCCAACAACAGGGAAACAGTACTGCAACAAGGGCCTATGAGCAGGTAAAGTCCTGAAGAGATGAGGGTTCTGCATCCCTCTCCTGCATACTCCATTAACTGTTAAGGATACACACATAGACGTACACTGCTTTATGTGTGACTGAGACATGTGCCTTCTATTGTCACCTCTAGTTGTCCCCCTAAATACATTTCTGCACAGATTTTTAATCTGCAAAGAATCATCATTTCATTAACACCATAATCATCAGTTTCTTGATAACCCAAAGCAGGGTCACATTTAAAAACATCTGAAACAGGCACAAGCATGGGGTTAGAAAAATCTGAAAAACAGGCCTGCCTGAGTCTTTACATCCTTGAAAGAGAGCTTTCTCTCAGTCCCCCCACTAGTGAGGGACATCGATTTCTCTGCCAGAGAATTCTAGTGCCTACTGATGATCATCTGATAATTCTAAGTACAAGTGAGTCGTGGAATTCAACAGTGTGTCAGGTACTGACACCCTTCCTCCAGGTAACAATTGCTGCTGGTAGATAGGAAAAGATATTCTTGCCTGCTTCTCTCCAATACCTTCTGGATCCCTGACAGTGTACCTGCACTGCCTTTGCCATCTTCCACCCAAAGTGGAGCTTAAGTTTATTTTAATAACTTTAGGCTCAGTTGTTTCTCCAGTAGTGGCAAAAAAGAGATCACCATCTAGGTGAGAGGGTCTATATAAATCATGTGTAATTATTTCAAATGGGGAGGGGGTTCAAACACAAATATATCCCATTAAACTAAAATATAATCCACAAAATGAAAAAAAAAATGAACTGGTATTTTAAAAATATTGAAAAAAAGTTTAATCCTGCTTGCTAAATTTAGTGGTATGTATCCTTCAGGATTGAGATATTTGCCTTTTTAGCTTAGTATCTGATCTTGGAAGTTAAGCAGAGTCAGCCCTGGTTAGTACGTGGATAGACAACCACCAAGGAATGCCAGGTGCTCTAGGCTATATTTCAGAGGAAGGAAATGGGAAAATAATCTCTGAGTATTTTTCACGTAAGAAAACCCCATGAAATTCATGATGTGACTATGAGCTGACAGGCAGCTTGAAAGCCCTTATACACATGCATCCAGTAAAGGCAATATAATCATTGTCTGTACCCATACAGCTTTTTCTAAAAAAAAAAATAATCATCATCTTAAACTGATGCTTATGCTGACCTCTATGCCATGTAGTCAAAGACTCAATTATGAGCCTCCTAACACAGTTAACAGGGGTTCTTATTATATGTTTTGATCTATCAAGTAGACCTGTTCCATCTTTCTATCTTACACTCCACCTGAGCAAGACGTGATGTGTCTCATTATATAGCTGAAAGAACATCTGTTTATTCAGGAATTATAAATTATCAGTGGAATTATTCATGCATATAGCAGTCATGTAAAAGCATGCTCAATGAATCAGGGAGGTGTGAGGCAAGCCAGTTTTCTGGCCTGAACAGTGACCAAAGAAGATCTGTCTTGGCAACTCCCAAAGGAGTTTCTTACTAGATGGCACAGCTTTACTATTTTTTTATCTGTAATACAGACCAACAATTATTGCCTTAACACACACAAAACCTATACAAATACTGGAGCACTGCTTTTAATACAGACAAAAGTATTAGAAGCAGCCAACAAACCAAAGCAAGCATACCACCAGCCAAGAAAACAAAGCCAGCATAACATGCAATAAACTAGGCTTTTGAAAGTTCCATTCAGACATTGCATCTATTGCCATCAATGAAAATGTTATGTGTGGTAGTTGCCCTGCAACTATCATCCATTGCATGATGAGTCATCACTGATTGGTCTTCTACTCCTCACACAATAATGTTAATACATACCTCTGCACTTTGTATACCCCATTCAAAAATTATACCATCTATGACAAAGAGTAACTCATGAAAAAATAATAATGCATGCATATATACAAATGTTTGGCTAGATGAGCCAGGATGATATCATGCAAATATAGTATGTAGTGAATAAAACCTCAGTGACTTCTTTCACACTGTGCACCAACATTTCAGTTTTACGCATGATGGTTATGTGGGATAAGTCAATTACAAGACTTCGTTCTACCACGGCGTACTCAAACCCCTAGTGTGGGTGCTCCTGTGGACAGTCAGGAAAATAATTGATCATGGTTGATCTCCTGCATTTTGTTAAACCAGTTGAATAGGAACTTGCAAGATCTTACAAGTCTGAAGTAAGAAGGATGCTGAAGTACTTGTTTGTCTGATGGTTGTACCTCATGTCTCTCCAGAACTTGTAGCTTCTCATGTGGAAATCCTGTGCTTAAACCCAGAGATGTGAGTTGAGTAAAAATTACCAGAGATAAAGAAAACACAGTGGTACATGTGATTGGAGACACTTTTTTTATCCATTTTGGATCCTATAAGTCTTTTGGAGCTGAGGGGCAGTTCAGAATAAAACTTTGAGAACATCTGGTACAAGCAACATGCATGTTCTAATAATATTTTAATTTTGATATCCTTTATGTTTAGTGGTGTCTTCTACAGAGTGCTCTTCAGCAATTCCTAGCAACTGTTAGTTATATAGAAATTCAGTAAAAAGGGACACAGGGAATATCAGAAATAGTAGGGCTGATATCCTACATTATTGACTTAGTTGTGAATACATAACTATGTATCATCTCCTGGCCCGACTCCTCCTCCCATAAAAAACAACCCTATCTTAACAGCCAGCAGCCGCACTGAGATAAAGGTCTGTTCTGCTGGCAATCAAAGTTCAGCAGGGTGACATTTCCAACCTTCTGCCACCAGTGATCTGCAAAGCAGTGAGAAATTGCAACACGGATCCTATTGTCAAAATATCACTCACTGACAGGAGGGGACAGGAAATGTTATCCTGTTGCGCCCACATTGCCAGCAGAACAGATCTCCATTGATTAGAATGAGTCCCTGGATTTTAAAGTGAGATTCAGGGGAGGAAGACATTTAGGATCGTAGCAATATACTGTGATCATGAATACATAGCATAACTGAATACAGAGCAAGTACCTCTAGAATACAAAGCTGTAACTGCAATACTTGAGGCCAGCCAATGTTCTTTTCAAAAACATCATAGTAGAGGATGCTTGTGAGATCTGCTCAAATGTTTGTTGGCAAAGAGCTTAATAAATATGTTAGTTTTTAAGGGGCAATGGGACGGGGTTGTCGTTTTTTAAAAAAATGAAAAAATTACGTTGTTTCTGAAAGCTACTACAGAGTGGAATTAGACATTAAGGAAAAAAATAGGAGACCCATTCCTAGTCCTATTTTCCTCCACTAATAATTTCTAGAAATGAGACATAAATTGCAATGTGATGACTGTTGCCCTACAAGTCTTGCTGCTCTCCCCACTCTGCTTTATCAGTTGCCGTTTTGGGAGGCTGGAAGACCCAGAACACAGTGATACCAACTCAAACATTTGTTACTACTTGACATTACCAGAGAAGACAGAAGGAAGACACATGAGGTTGTACAGCTGCTATTTTCAGAGTTCACAATGTATCTCTCAAAATATCTTACAACCCAAGAGATCAGGCACTCTCAAGCATAAAACATTGGAGATGCATTTAAAAAACATGAATGCTGGAAGCACTTTTCCATGTACTTTTTACCCGCAGTCCCTCATTAAACCAGAATAAACTGAAGAGATGGTTCATGTGTTGTATTAACTCTCCAGTTTGTTCGATCATGAATACCACTTGATTCTGATGCCAGTGCAATTAAACTAACATTATGCTAATTGAGGGGAATTTGGAACCCAAGGTATTTAAGCTCCTGCATGGTTTACAGGTAAAGCAACATGTGTGCTAGTCCTCAGGAGAATAAACTTGACTGAGATTCAGATGGAGCTTTTTATCCTTTGGGCTTTTTCTTAACCTGTCTTACTGAGAAAGGATTATGTTTCTAGAGAAACATTACGTTAGCCAGAAGTATATTAATCCTTCTGCCAGGGACTAAATCAGCCCAAACTGCTGCACCATTCTGTGGTAATCTGTGTTTAGCCAACTTTGTACTGGACAGAAACTAAAGCTATAAAAAGGCAGTTTTTCAACAGGATCCTGATAATGATTTTAAAGCATAGAGATTTCAAGTTTATTCTCAAATGTAAATCCATGCAACTAAGGAAGTATCTTACTATAGAAAAATCTGTGCAGCTCTTTTTTAAAAAAATATACAGTTCTCCCCCACATTTGTAGGTTTCACTTCCGTAAATTTGATTATTCACAAGATGCCCGCTCACCCCCTCTTCCCCCCAGGTCCTGGCCTTTTGCCACGTGGGCAGCAGCCGGCAGGAGGGTGCAGGGAGGGTGATTGCCCATCCTGTATACGCCCATGCAGGCCCACCCTGGGTCGCTTGCAAGAGGTTGCAGGGAGGGCAATGGCCCATTCCTTGTGCTCCCTCCATGGCTGCCCACACAGGCATGCCCTAGGCTGCTGGCAGGAGGGTGCAAGTTGGGCAATTGCCAGTTCCCTGAGTTCCCTCCACAGCCGCCCACACAGGCATACCCTGGGTGGCCAGCAGGAGGTTGCAGAGTGGGCGATCACCCCTTCCCTGCACTCCTTCAGTCACATGGGCACGCCTGCAGCAGCAGGCAGGAGCCTGCAGGGAGGGCGCCTGCCAGGGGAGTTATTCACAGATTTTTGACATTCACGAGGATTCCATGTCCCTATCCCTCGCAAATGTGGAGAGCCCACTGTACTGTGAAACATCTTGCTGCCATAATCTCATAGTTTTTGAGTTTTAGCTAAATGGATAATTTAATAAAATGGATCAGATGAAACACTAGCATTCCATAGGAGAGGCTCTTGTAAAACAGTGTAAAATCCAGGAGTTTTCACAGATCCCTTTTCTGGTGAAAGAGTGAAAATAAAAAGTCAGTGCAGAGACCAAACGATCCAATGAGCAGTTATTTTTGTTACATAATGAAGCAGGATTTGTGTGTGTGTGGCTTACCTTTGTGTGTCCATAGCAAATCATTTCTCAGTATGTGACACTTGATTACAGTAGTACAAACTTTCATCACCAGACTCACTGCTGCAACTACTCTAAGCCACTTTAGCATGACTTTCACAGAACCCTCTGCCCTGTAAAAGCCAAGTGAGTAAGAATATGGATTCAGGTGGCCAACACAGCTGGATTGTCAGCCAGATCTTTGAGATACTAGGCCTTTTAAATATATTTGGCCACCTTCAGTATATATCCTTGACCGGCATACAAACATAAAATAAGAAGAAAGCAAACATAAAATATAGTCTAAAATTACAGGCAGCGGCAGTTCATAATGAATCAATAAAACCCAATATGATATAAAGCAGTGAAATTGATTGTAATTTGATTTATTTATTTATGCATAATGTGCACCTTGCCTTTCTCTCAGGGCTGGGAATCAAGGCAACTCAGAACACAGATAAAATAAAGCCAGGTGACATAAAAACAGAAAGCAAATTTAAAATGCTCATGCACAATTATGTTACAGTACTGAAACACCACTGAATTTTTAAAAATGTTTAAAAGCACATAAAGCATTAAAAAATTTCAAAAAGTATAGCATTATTATACATTTTAATAAACAGAAAAATGGTTGGAGAAGAAGTTGAAATTTTTATGGTCTCACGAAGGCTATAAGGTTTGCTTATATAGTAGCTTCACTGTTAATTGCTACAGGGAAGGTACCTTTGAAGTGGAGATAAACACATCCTGTTTATTTGCTTTCACTTTGAATGTCTTGTAAAGTCATCCAGCTAGACTGATGAAGGAGGAAGAATAATTTTATTGGTGTGCATCTACATACCAGGATAGTGTAGTGGTTTGAGCCCTGGACTATGGCCCCGGGGTCTGGTTCAGTTCCCTGTTCAGCCATGGAAGCCCACTGCATGACCTTGGGCACCTCACACACACTCAGCACCAGAAAACCCCTGTAGAGGTTCACCTTGGGGTTGCCATAAATTACAAATGGCTTAAAGGCACACAACAACAGCAACAACAACAATCATACATTATCACCCCACCCCACCCCACAAAACCTTGTAAAATCAAGGGTATAGCATGAATTGTCCTGACTAGAATGGATCCATTGAATTCATTTTTGAATGATGAATCAGCACATAGGTAACTCTCACTGTTTCAACAGGTTTACTCTAGTTGGGAATAACAATCCTAAGTCTATTTAAAATATAAATTGAAATGTTAATAACACTGTGTCTGGCCACAGTCTCATTACTAAGCGATATTGTCCACATTATGGTTTTGTGACAAAAAGCAACTGGAGACCAGGCTTTATACAGTATTCTACCAAACCAAATTCTGGTCAGTTTCAATACAGGGCAGCTTTAAGAGATGACATATTGGAGTCTGTTATAAAGTAGAATCTGTGGTTTGTAGGCAACTATATTCTAAACACTGCCAAAGGCTTCCTCAGGATTGCGCAGGGAAGGGGAAACAAGGAAAGTCTGAGTCTTGCTTTAGCTCAGCTCAGCTCACACAAGTAGCGTTAAACTGTGGCCTTTACACTGTTACAGTGCTCTTATTCCACTTTCAACATCCCATGGAATCCTGGGGTTTATAGTTTACTGAGGCCTAAGAGCTCTCTGGCTAAGAATTCTAAAAGTCCCTCCCTAAACTACAAACCCCAGGATTCCATGGGATGTTGAAAGTAGAATAATAGCACTATAACAGTGTAGTGTGGAAATGGCCCAAGATGTAGCAATTTATGTGAACTACACCAATAAAAATTATTGTAATCTATGGCCAGCACCCTGTATCACCTTGTACTTAACTAAGCACTTGCGTAACTTCTCCTGGCCTGATCCCTCAAAACCTGACAGAAACATCATTCAGCTGTGCTCTAATCATCAGCAGAAAGGACCTCCTTCCTTATGCAGTTGATGCCCAGTAAAAGAGGTTGGAGGGCAAGTCATATGCAGGGCTATCGGTACTTCAGGTGCTTGATTGTTTGTTACTAAGCAGAGATCTCTCTGTCTCTTTAACTCTGTTTTAACTTAAAGCTCTTTTAATTTGTTGATAAGCCATTGAAGGAATGTAACTTGTTTACCCCTTGAACCATTTTGAATGATAGTGTCTGTACAGTGGTCTGAATATTCAAATCAGTTGTAACAGGAAGTTAGTACTTTAATATCAGGGAATCCTGAAGAGGTACAGTTGTACTGGCCAAAACAAGGCCATCTCCTCTCCATGAGAAATCTCCTGCCCCCATGAAATTTTACTTTATTACCCAAACTTCTAGCATTCCAGTAACATAAAACTTTAGTTGAGCATTTAAAAGAAAAGAGGAGGCAAAACTAGGGATGTGAACACAGCAAATTTGAGTCCTGGGTGGAGACAATTTACTTGTTTTAATCTTTTTATTCTGAAAATCATCATCATCATCATCATCATCGCATACTTCAAAAGTTACAACAAATCTTACTTCATAGATATAACTACAAAATTGTCCCAAAATATAAACTACTATATAGCCTTAAAAAAAGCTAAAAGAAAAACCAAAAAACCAGAGAAAAAATAAAAGAGAGAAGCAAAACAGCAAAGAAGTAAATCTTAAATATCTTAAGAGAGAAGAAAAAAGAAAAAACAACAGCAAGTAAAAAAAAAAAAAGGAAAGGAGTGGTGAATTCTTATTTGGGAAGCAATATTCTCATTCTCTCCCACAGCTGTACCCCTTCACCACCTCCACCCCTTATCACCAGTTATAAAAAAGAATTTATGATCTGTGGTCACTCTTGTTTTCTGATAATATTTATACATTCCAATTGCTGTTGTTTATAAATATCCAAACCCAAAGGAGTCACCACAGATTGTAGAATATTACTACTTCCAAACTT
Source organism: Ctenosaura bakeri (assembly GCA_948474755.1). Taxonomy (NCBI): domain Eukaryota; kingdom Metazoa; phylum Chordata; class Lepidosauria; order Squamata; family Iguanidae; genus Ctenosaura; species Ctenosaura bakeri. Next base: position 261,994 of record CAOLHI010002112.1, on the reverse strand, counting down.
GTTGCTTTTTGCAAGAATATGCCTAAAGTGCTAAGATGTAACAAAATATGTCAGGACCAACCCTACATGAGTGCCTCAGAAAGCCTTAATGTTCTGAGTGTGCTGGGAATTGTTAGTTATTTAATTTATTGTTGTGTTGTAACTACTGGGGATCTGAGAGAGGTAGTTCTGCAATAATTTGTCTCAGGTGTCAAAATAACATAACCACTACCCTTAGTGTGAGTCATTTAATGGTACAGCATGTGGAATTTGCCAAGAAATTACTACATTTACCTTGTTTTTCACCTTATTTTGAGATTTGCTTTCAGAGTAGCTTGGTGTTCTTTCTGTCATGCCTACCAATGAAATAGCTTTCAATACTGATGTATTTATTCATTTCTACTACAGTTCCAGCTGTGGTAGACACAGATACTGCTATATACTTCATATTAGAAACTATAATATTAAACATACCTGTGGCTGAACCAAAAACACCCCACTTTATTTCCAAAGCTAGCATTTTGAAGGTAAAGGTTTGAGAAGTTAGTTAATTTCAGTAGGCAAAATTATGGAAGGAACTCTTCTTCATGAGAACTGTACAGTAGATAAAAAGAGCAAGCTTAGGACCTGACTTCCTGCAGGCTGGCTCAGCAACTAATCCTTGTGGTAGCTCTGCAGCAAGGAGAGCTTTCATGATAAAACTGCCAGCAGAGAGATCTCTGGTTGGATCTACTCACCCTGAATTTAAGGGAGAATGGAAGATTACCCATTAGGGTCTGGAATTACCATTGATTATATTTACTCATTAGTAACGTGTTAGGACCAAGGGAGTGACTTCTTGCCCCTGCTGTGAAACATAGCTGTTTAGATTTGATGGCTCTAAATCAGCACTCTGTTTTTTTTTTAAAGAAGAAACTTTTAATTAAACCTCTGAAGTTACAAAAGTGAAGAATCCTGATTAAAACAGAATAATGGCACCTACACAGCTATTTTCTTTCTGCAATCAAGAGCTTAGTTAATCTGTTTACCCCACAAGACCAGGACAAATGAATTAGAAAATTGGGGTTTGATGTTTTAAAACTGAGTAATTAAGGATGTAAGCTCATACACTTTGTGAATGAACCAAATTGCATTTTATTTGTAAGATAGAATTGGATTTTAACTATGAAAGTTATAGTATAAGAAAGTACAGCTGTTATCTATTTGATATTGATAACACTGTCCTGCTGGCAGCTTCTGGTTAGACAGAAGTGAAGTGAGTTGTTAAACTCTGTAACTGCTGGATTCAATAAAAGATGGAACCTTACCAGGAACATTCTGAGGACTTTTTATGATGGGTCTTGGAGAAGCTACACATGGAATTCCTAAACTGGCAGAAGAATATGATAGAGGCTGTGAGGAAAGAGTTTGCCATCAAAGAGCTATGACAAGATGTAAGCCAAGAGGGAGACACATGGAAGAGAAAGATGATAAAAACCAGATGGAGAGACAGATTCATTGTGTTACTAATTTGGAGGAGATTTATAACTAAGAAGGTTCAGTTTTTGAATGGCAGATTACAGCCCAAGGGGAGGAGAAAGTAGAGTGAAATGTAAAATTGATCTTTAAGTAAATTATTTTGATAGTTGAATGAAATCAAACTGATTTAGCCTGTATGATTGAAGAAGGGAGAAAAAGACATCAAAATTAAGGGTGCTGTCTCAGGACACTTTCTAAAATGTCTTGTGAGAAACAATTTGAAAAGTGTAATAAAGGGCAAGGATGAGAATAGATTTGTCTTAAACTAGATTAAAAAAGAGTTACAAGATAATGATAACTGGATTCAATTGATAAATTCTTTAATGTATTTTGTAAAATAAAAGGGTATTGATATATCTGGATTTGGAGATGTCATAAAATACGTAATTGATTTACAGTTTTAACTAGTGAAATGCTATGTAATTACACCAACAAGTAGCATGTAGTAAACTTAATAGCATTATTGTGATTTAGTAGTATTAATGTCATTTACCACATAATGCCATTTATCATGCAATAATTTGTAATGGAACATAATAGAAAGCAGTGATGTAGACTTGAAGGCAACAGACTCGGACTCAAGTCAGACTTAAATCGCTTCAGTGATTCAACTCGGCCATAAATGATGCACTGACTTGACTTAAGATTTGTATATTATTGTTGAATGACTTGCTGCCCTTGATTCAGTAACATAATGCATTCATCCAGAAACCTTATGGCTTTGAACAATGCCTCCATCTCTTTCTGCCTACTGGTCACATGACAGTCTGTCTCAAGCCCAAAGTGTGGGTGCATTTCTCAGAGGGGAACAGCAAACAGGTTAGGCAATGGGCTTGAGGTTTGCTCAGCAGCCTGTCCTCACTGCATATCGGAGAAGCCTTCTAAAGCGTTTCCTAAGAGCAGAAGTCAAGACTTGCCCCCAGAGTGCAGGTACATTTCTCAGAGGGGAACAGAAAATGTGTTAGGCAATGGGCTTGAGAAAGAAGGATCCTTCCTTCTAAAGCTTTTGAAGCATCACTAATGGGGAGTGGGATAGGATCCTATTCCCCACTTCTGAAGCTGCAGATGGCAAAATTGCAAACGTGGAGAGCCAAATCTGCTTAAATTGTTAAAACTGACTTTATTTCACTCTATCCAATAATTCTGGAATTTTGGTTGGGGTATAAAGTTGGCTGCTAGACTTGAGGTTCGACTTGAAAGTATCTTCAAGGACTTGAGACTTGAAGGTAGAGACTCAAGACTTGACTTGAGACTTGGAGTAAAAGACTTAAATACATCATTGATAGAAAGTAATATTGAGATACCATACTAGATATGTCTTAGCCTTTAGTAGAAGAAAGAGTACATTGCAAAGCATTGTCAGCCACAGCCCTGCCTCTACTAGACTTAAGCCATGCTGTTGATAACAGTGTGACTTAGAGGTCTCTCATTTGTAGGGTTGCCCTAAGTCAAAGTTGACTTGATGGCAATTAACAACAATTCTGTTGAAACCATAAAATAAAAACTGCCAAGGTTCAGTGATGAGGAACTTAGGAAAAGGACAAATGCATGCCATAGTCATGTCCAGATTAAATGATTGCACTGAGTTCTGCATGAGCTTCCTTTGAAGAACCTCGCTTCATTTGTTAAAGAGTGTAAGGGCATGATTAGGCCTTTTTTAAACATCCACTTAATGGGTGCTGTCTTCACAAGATTGTATAGTCATATAACAAGACTTGTGAACTATCATGCTAAACATAACACACAAGACCATACATGGGAGCCCATTCCATTGGGAGGAGGCTCTATAAACCACATGCTTTTATTGTCTGTGTATTACTAAAAAGACCGGGGGGCGGGGAAATAGGGGGATTGACTGATGTCCTCCAGCACCCATCAGTCAGGCCACAGTATCTGGCAAGTTAACTGTGGTTGGTTTTGTGCACTACAAAATCTTGAAAGCCCTATTTAACCATGTATACAACAGTATGATTTCGATAGGTTGGTATGTGTTTTAAAAACAAAAAGGAAGGAAGGAAGTGGGCATCACTGCTTAAGTTTGGAATGCCAATTGGGTGGAATAACATAGGAAATAAAAATATGTTTTGTACCATCCTCAGTGGTTCCTTTAATGTGCAACAATGCCATAAAATCTGACTTTATTTATTACACATAATAAAACCATGATGTTAAACTAATCAAATACAAATCAGTCAAACTGCCTAATTTTTGATGAAGAGGTGCTTTGGAGCAGCAAAATGAATTCCAAAATGGCTCATTGCCTCTTAATCAAAGGCAGTCAGCATCAAACATCAGCCAGCCAGGTGACAACTTTGTCACTACTCTGCCACTACTCTTGGGTGGAAATTGGCAAGACGCTGGAGGAGGAGATGGCCAGACAACTTTTAAAACATGGCATCCCATTTGTCTCTGCTGAGGGACAGACCCTGTGATCTATTGGTGTCTCTGGAAGATTAGGGAGAAAAAGTACTATGCAATTATAGTAGTTCCATTAAAATAGATTTGCAGTGGGCCTATTGAGGAGCATTACGGATATAAAAATACATGTAATTTCTGACAAGGTTTTTTTTCCTCTGATCTTTCACTTCTGGTTCTTTTCTTGTCTAAATTTGTCCAGTTACTTTGGGGAACACAGAAATATTAATGATTGATTGCCTTGGTGCTGGAGAAGCATGGACTTGTAATATATCATTAGAAGCCAATGATCGGAAAGGGCAAATGAAAATATTCTGGATGAATATATTACTGCTGTATTCAGTTAACAACAGCAGTTAGAAATCATTTACGTTCAGAATCTTCAGTGGCACCTCTTCATTGAAAACATATTATTTATGGCAATTTTACACAGCGTACTAAGGCTTCATACAGAAGGGAAGGTGTTTAATTAATAGGCACCAAAGCTGGTGCAGGAAAGCTTGCTTTGAACTCTCATTTTTAATCAGCTTAACCACTTCTGCAGAGGAGAAGGCAGAATTATGAAGAGGTATAGATCATCCATGTTATAAATGGCAACTTGTTGTCACAAGATTAAGCCTCAACTCTGGGGTGAACTTAGCATCACCTTTATTTGACTTGGGATGCACAAGTCATCTCTATTTTACTTAATAAGAATTTCAAGCAAGCTATAAGGAAGACAGACAGACAGTGTTTGTCTCTCTCACTTTCATTAACTTTTCACTCTGGCAATTATAGGGAGAGAGACAGTCTAATCTCATATAGTTTTGCAAGTAAGAAATTTTAGTTTGTTCTCCTCTTTAATATCAGTCGGGTTATCATCAAGCTTCAGAGATTCTTAAATTGCTTCTTGGAGTTTATTTGTCAAATAACTCAGGGTATAAAAGTAGCACCATAAACATTAATTGAGCAGCCATTAAGCACGATGGCTGTTTGTTTTTGGTTGATAGAGAACATAAAGCTTCATACCCTGTGGTGGAAAACAATTAGATGGGATGATGAACGTGCTATTAAATACCACTCTTACCACCCTTTTGATATCAGTTTAGCTCTGTAAAACAGCAACCAGCTGTAGTCAAAAAGCGTACACCAGTGATGGGAAGTCATATTTTTACTGTCAAGTCACAGTCTGTTATGAATGGCATAGAGTTTCTCATGCTTTATGCTAATGGCAGTGAATAATGATAGTCATTATCTCCATTTATACTCATAAAAATCTTTCTCTGGGAAAACCGATTGTAACTAGAACACTGTTTAAAATTAAACCATCCCCCTGCCCCACCTTGGAGGTTATAAACTCAACTTAAATACAGAGGTTGGTGACCCAATTAATTTTGTCTTGTATATGTTTGACTATAGCTGTTACTTTTGTCATCTTCTGCCTTTGCTTTTAGAAATACATTGGGTACATTTATATTTATTCATGCACATTCTGTACCAGAAAGCTCTGTCCAGAAGCTAATATAGGTGAAATGCTGCACAGAGAGCCAACATGAGTTATAAATTTGACATTGCCATGTCTGAGGTTTCAATTTCTTTTTTAACAAGGACAGTGAATTTCCTCATCCATTTCTGATTTCAGTTATGAATTCTGCTTACTTGACAGGTACAGAGCCCTTCATTATATGCACACTCAGAAACCCTTAAACGGATGAGGCAGCTATTTGCATCTGATAGGAGCTAAGTGGGACATTAAATTAATGCCAAACAAGTGAGTGCTCATTTTGGTTTCATTATAAATGGCTGCAGTACAGCAGTAATGTGTTGACTCTTATGTGCTGACAACTTCTATATTTCTTCTAAACTCCCCTGAGAGCTAGACATGGAGGAATAAATTGCCACTCTAGATGATAAAATTAGCAGAAGATATATTCACAATAATTTCACATAGGTCTCCAAAAATATACCAGGGTGTTAGTGGATTGCTGGTTTTCAGGAATGTTAACTGACATGGATGTGGATTTTCATTGCTTTAGCTTGGAGGGAAGATTTCCATTTGTTCCTGGAACTACTCCGATATTATGGGCACGAATAAATATTATAGTATATATTTACCTCATGAGCCCATACAGTATGTATAATGAATTTTGACTTAAGACAACTTTAATTCATTCATGAAAGTTGAACAATGACGAATAGCAGAAGGGTTGGCTATGGGGACAAATAGATGGAGAAAATGTTCCTATGGGTTGCTATTTCTCTTGCTAAAATTCTCAGGGTTGGTTGCCCCCACCCCCAGATATCCATATTACATTGCTCTTTTCACAGAACACCCAGAGGCAATTGACAGTACAGACAAAACCTTTTCATTCCTACATAGAGGCAAGAGCCTTCCCCCACCAAAAAATGTGATTATCTAGTTTCAATAAAAGGGCATTCACTAGATAGGAATGGGCACAGGGCCTTTAGACCAGAACAGTAAGGTTTTTGGAACACTGTACATTGAGGAGGAGGAGGAGGAGGACAATCCCATCCAGGTCTCTGGAGCCAATAGTGGGCAGTGACAAAGAATGGAGCTGTGACTGGCCAATTATCTATAGCATTTTGAAATCTGAATGTTTATTGGTCAAATTGCTCACCCAGCTTCCTTCATCCTCCCTCCTCTCTCTGCTGGCTGGAGAGACTGAAAATTTTTTTCCAGGAAAAACCCAACCTATAATAAATGAAGCTTTCTGTTGCAAGAGATCTTGTGTTTTTTTTTTTGTTTTGTTTTTTTGCAATAGTTTGGACAAGCTTAAAATGTTATATGCTTTCTCAAGTTGCTGCTTTTCCTGTAAGGTTTAAAAGTGTAATTTGTAGGACAGATATACATATGAAACCCTAGAACACAGAAAAACAACTTGGAACACAAAAGAGATAGAAAAGGGAATGGTTAAGTACTACCAACATGCAGCTGCTGCAACTTCTCCCCATTAAATTTTCCTCTTCTAAAGTTTAAGTTTTGTTTAAAATTCCATCTGGGGGTACATTCCTTGTAATACATACCTAAATTCCAAGCGTCCATGTGGTTTTAGACAGCAAACAATCCACATTGAGACAACATTTCAGCAATCGTCATATATTTTTCCTTAGAAACAATTAATAGAATAATTTTGTATAATTTACAGTGAAAACAAAAGATGAAATACATTCCCCCTCACATTTGCAGCTCTCTGTCATTTTGGCAGCTATGGTAAAATGCTCTGCAGGATTAACCAAATCCACTTGGGAAAGTGAAGACAAAAGTGCTGTGGCCAAAGAATGCATTGTATCAGTTTATTCCTCGGCAATGTTCTTTCTGATATTTAAATCATCTGCTGAGTCCTATGCAAAATCCATCATGACAACTTTTGGAGGATTCTTTCAACAGATCAGAGAATACAGGTTGCTAACTGTCCCCACTGTAAGGGAAAATACACTCAGCTGTAGCCCAGGATATTTTGCTATGACAAGGAACAAATTGTCTTTCTCACTATTTCCTATAGAGAAACTGGTGGGAATGACAATTCTGTCTTATTCAACACCACCAACAGGACAGTGGCCTCCAGCACATATGATGGAGCATGGTCTAGTGGTTTGAATGCTTGACTATAACTCTAGAGACCAGGATTTGAATCCCCCCTTGGCCATGGAAAGCCGCTGGGTGACCTTGGGCAAGTTACACTCGCTCATCTTCAGAAGAAGACAATGGCAAACCCTCTCTGAACAAATCTTGCCAAGAAAATCCCATGATAGGTTTGTCTTAGGGTCATCATAAGTCAGAAACAGCTTGAAAGCGCATAACAACAATAACATCTTATTTAGGGGCTGCAGGGAAGGCTATGTGGCACATAAAGATATGCCCTCCAGCACATTGCCACTAGGAAGCTGAGGTCATGGATTCACTGTTCTTTGTCCCTTCCATCCTTGCCTCTTCTTGTCCCTTCCCTCCTCTAAGAAAGTGAACATGAATTTTGTAAAGTGGCAAAAACTGTGGCATAGATTATGGCAAACGTGGAGAAATATGGATCTAGATTACTGAGAAGCTGAGTTTATTAACTGGTGATTTGATTTTAAAGTAGTACATACACAGTACTGGACAATACTTTCAAGAAAGTTATGCTTTGTTAAGCCAGATGTGTGCGCCGTTGGTCCTCATCCACAATTCATTTACAATTGTGGCAGTGCTCACATCAGTATTTCTGAAAAGACAGTAGCTGTATAATAATCATGTCAGACATTCATTGAGGAGAGCTACATTTAAAGTCATGATTTCAATTTCTACCTGAGTTCATCCACTATCTTCATGCCAACCATACAATTGCTCTCTTTGTATCAGAGATACAAGACCACATCTTTTTATCTCTTCAATATCATTTCAAAGGGGTGAAAAGACAATTCAATGCCATCAAATAGGTACCAGGGCAAGCCTACTACAACAGTTGAACACCAAAGCACCAATCAACTTTTATAGACCATCTAAAATTCCTAGATAAAATCTCACCAAAACCTCATTTTCACTAATATACAACTTTTACTGGGAAACAGCAGTTCCCCCTCCAAGAGTGGAAGGAGATTATCTTTTAATTTAAAAAAAAAAATCCCTGCCTAAACTGAAGTTCCAAGCAAGTTTTGGCATCACTATTAGTGGTCTGTGGCTGAGATCCTACACGTTCAAGCACAGCATAAGAGTTCTACATGCAAGACTCTGTTACAGTTCCACTGTTGTCGCTGCAGGAGTCACCATAATAACTCAAAGTTATCACCCCAGGACTCACACAGAATAGCCCCTGGCTCATGATCATTCCATTGCTGGTAGAGAACAGGGGTTTCAGAGAAGCAGACCAAGAATAACATCCACCAAGATCAACTGAGGTCCTCTAGAGATCTCAGTGAGGGATGTCATCTTGGATCTCAACCACTTTCCATCAACAAAGGAATGGCCATGGGTTGATGACTACCATGGCACAACACTGAATCCTAGGGGATGCTAGATATTGCAGAAGATGGTAGAGAATTCTAGCCTTCACGAAAACAACAAAAATGCATCTAGAGGTGTAAGATGGGCTTATACTTGCATGTGACTAATGACATGCCAGCCCCTGAATGGGTCTTAGTGAAGCTACCTTGGGCTCAGTCTCCTACATGTTGACAAATGTCACACATTTCATCAGCTACCATTCAGGCAAAGCAAGCAGTCTCTACACCAATAGACAGAAATCAGATTTAAAACAGGACCACATAACCATTAAGGGTGTTTCAGTCTCTCTGAATCCTCTCCAACCTGTGTGTAAACCCAGACAAAAAAATAAAACAACTGGGGACAGAAGCTCAAAATAATTAAGGCAATTGGATCTGTTCACCCATTCAGTAGGATAATCTATTAGACTTTTACCAAGATAAGGCCTTCTATATCTTCAAGCAGACACAGAACTTGTCACTTAAAACTAAAGCATTTTTCCCTCATGAAAAAAATTGTGTTGGGAATTAAAGGCACTTTGTTGTTGTCATCTACACATCCTGTATTCCTGCACTTCCTCCACCCACAACATTTAAAGGGCTTTTTATGATATAATATTGTTACCCTTTTTACAGTATCAGAAATCCTCGAACAGGATGTGTGGGATTTTTGTCTCTCACAAACAAGAAAATCAAATTCACATTCATGTAATCTTAGAACGCTTTTCTTTATCAGACATCCTTGAAATACCCTGAATGAGACTTAGCTCAGGAAATTAAAGTGATTTTTCACCTTTGTCATGTCATGTCTTGACAAATATTCAGAATCACTAAGTTGGATCCAGATTTAGTAATACGGAGAAAAGATCAGTTCAGTCAGTTAGTTACGACTAATATTATGGCTCTGAAGATTGCTCAAACAGATATGGCGATATATTTCTTAATTATTTTACTTCCACAACAGACCTTGTAAAAAATATTCGTGGGGATTGTTGTAAGAATGGGAGAGTTGATTATTAATGTGTCTACTACTTAGTGGTGCATCCTTTTATGTAGGAGTTAATTACAGATAGAAAGGAAATAACTTGCCTATTTTTTCTTAAATGTTTCACATTCCCTGAGCAGTTCTGTAGACTTTACATCTCATAGACTCTGATCAAGTTTGTTAGCAAATGCAATGCAGTCAGGATACATGTTGCCTATGTACTTAAACATACGTAATCTTCTTTTTCTACTGAAATATTTACAAAATGGTTATGGGGGAAAAATACAATGTGACATGAATAGAGCTTCTGGGGTTGAGGAGAAAAGGAGAACTTAGCAAGGAGAAGATGAAAGGAAAATCTGTTGTGTGAACCTGCTTTCTATTCATGTAACACTGTATTTTGCCCATAGCAATTGAATTGAATTGAATTGTTGTTATTCAATGATGTATCTTTACACATGAGGATCTTATCTAATTCCTTCCAAGTTCTAGCCTTCTTCTGATTTCTTGACTGCAATCCTCATTTTGATTAATGACTAAGCCAAGGTATAGGATATGTTTTACTATTTCAGTGTCTCCATTATCTATGGAAGATCTACAGGCTTTTATATAGTCTCTGGGTGCTTCTGGAATGTGACTGGCAGATCTGCTGCCACATTGGTCCATCTGAATTTTTAGAATTGTCTGTTCAAATTGCCACCAGTAAGGTATTAATGAGATCTTCTAGGACACCTCTTACTGATGGCACCTTTTTACATCTATTGTTCCATTCACTTCGTACCTTTGAGAGGTTATGACCCCTTACAGATGACCATTAGAACAAGAGAGGTCTCGGTTTGGCAGGTTTTAACAAATTGGGGTGATTTGAAGAGCTACCTGGCATCTTCACTCTATGACAGATCCAGTGATGGATACATCATTACATTATGCATAAGCTTGAGTCTGGGTTATGGAGTAAAGTAAAGTTATACATTTTATACACAGAGAAAATATTCCATGTCATATGTTCACATAAGACCAAACTTTTGGCTAATCATTAATTTTGTCCATCAGAATTTACAGATATATCAACACAAATGAACTCTGTTAGGTCAGACTGAAGGTTTAGAGAGGCTACTGACAACAGAGTTGCTTTTAGTAAGTACAAGAATATGTGCCATAAATGGGAGGGAGAAAATGATCAAAATGGAAACTTTACACTCCCTGAGCAGTGCAAATAAAGATGGAAAAGAATTTTGCTGGAGTCAAGATTCATGACAGTAAGACTAATTTTGCATTCAAAAACTCATTGCAAGGAAAAGTGCTGGATTGATCAGGACAAGGACTGCATCATCTGGAGTGCAACAAAAAAGTGCAAAGTCCCATGCATGAATAATCCTCTAAAGAACAACAACAACAAAAATCCACTGCAGAAAAAAGTATACAAACATGCTTAAAATAGGTTGCAGGAGGAAAGGGAAAAGTCTGGCAACCTGGTGAAGGCAAATGATGGAACAAGATTACAAGTGGCAGCTGATGAAACACAATGAAATTGAGACTGAGAGATTTCACATTCCTACAGACATGTTTTATCCACCTGGTGTTAAGTGAGTCCCTCCCTTTTCTCCATGTCCGCTTCATAAAATATAGACTACAATCTTCAGTGGTTCCCCCAAAATCTCTGAAGAATTTTTCTCCAGAGTACAAGAGCATGATATAGTGTTTGCGTGTTGAACTAGGCCTCTGGAAGACCAAGCTTTGAATCACTGTTCAGCCATAGGAACCGACTGGGTGGCCTTAGACAAATCCCACTCTCTCAGCCTCAAAGGAAGGCAATGGCAAAGCTCCTTTGAACAAATCTAGCCAAGAAAATTCCATGATAGGTTCACCTTATAGTCACCATAGGTCAGAAATGACATAAAATAACAGTAACAACTTGAAGGCACGACAACAACAAATAAGAGAACACAGTAGAGGAAATATCATTTGTGTGATCTGCTCATGTAACATTGAATATCACTCATGGAATTTAATTAACTATACAAGTGCTAATCATCAACAGATACCGGTAGCTGTTTGAGTGCTGTCCCTTAGTCTGAAGACTGCAGCTGAGTCGAGACTTCGAATGAAAGTTTAATGCCTGATGATTCCACTCAACTGAAGTATCTGAAAACTGGCAGGTTGGCTGGGAAACCAACACATGCACAAATTGTCTTGACAAATATTCTCTGCAAACTCATGCTAGATACCCTCCCATACCTTTCTTTAGGAGGAGTGCTTATGAATAAGCATCATGTGCGTTTTTCCTCATAGCATGGAGCATTTATAGTGCTACTGCTACCACTTTTCCCATGTAGAATTTTATAGGCTTGTAGCATTATGATTATTTGTATGTTTGCTGCATGCTTCCTCCTAAATCCTGTGCTCCTGTTCAGCTGAACTGCATGTCCTTCCCTCCCAGGTGTGGAGCTACAGCAAGATGCTGCCTAGGTACCTGCACTTCCTTGGGCCACCAAATGGCCATAGGGGATGTTCCAGTGCTGCCAAAGTCTTACACTCTAGGAAGGGGATCACTGTGTGAGGAGGTATTAAATATCTTTCTGCAATGACCAAAAATCACAACACCAACACAAACAGGAGATTATGACTCTGCATGTCAACAACAGAAGCTAAGCATTGAATACTCAAACTCTTGAATAGTCAGTACACAAACTCTTTTGCTGGTAGCGAGAAATGTTATGAGACCTTTGCTCAATATGATTTTTTAACAGATGTCTTCATGTAAATCTCTTACAGTGGATAGTTCCATTGTAATAGTGTTTTTAGATCTGAGTGCATTAATGATTATTCATTTAGAGATCTTGAAATCTTTAATCATTTGATGTTAGATTCTCCGTCTCTATTAATTCCATGAAGAATGTCTGCTTCTTCCAAATACTTGTAAAATGCAAGGAAAAATAATTTCAGAATTACTTCTTTGTATGTTCCAACCATGAGAATTTCAGAGCAATTTGCATCCAGCAAACTCATAATTCCCCTATTTAACTTCAAAGAAATAAGAAACACAAGTGTTCAGATAAATAAAATAGGGGGAAAAAACCAGAAAAGCTAGTAGTTTGTAGTTGACCTTTAGAACTCAATTCTGTAAGCCATATATTACTTTTTCTAGATTAGATTTCCAACGAGAATGCTGAAAGTATTAAGCATCATGCAGGCTTCTGGTATTAGATTCTAACCAGCCTCAACAATTTTAAGTCCTATATGAGTATCAAATAATTTGAAATTGAGATGCAGATGATAAATGAACACATCGGAAACCAATACAAAATGTGTCTTCTTCTTTTTTGTTAACATTTTCTTCTCCTTTCAAAAGAGGGCTATTCTTCTTGCTTCCAAAGTAACTTCAGATGTACTAGTTGAACCAAAGGTCATATCAGACATATCTGAATAACTGATATCTATTACAGCTTCCCCATTATTTCTGAGTATTCCACAAAAGTGGGTTTGAAAGAAACTATGATTATTTTTGTTTGTAATGAAGAAGAATAATCTTGCAGAAGTTAGTTTTGTACAACTGAGTTCTCTTAAACAAAAGTCTGCCTCTGTTTGCATTCAGTCGTGTTTCCTTTCTTTTCCTGTTTTGTCATACAATCAATTATCTGTTTGTTTTTTTCCTTGTTCAGAAAATAAAACTAACCATACACGCACACATGCAAGTGTCTTTGCACAGAAATGAATGAGGTTAAGCAGTGGGTGGGTGGGTTGCTACCTAGGTCTTTTGTTAGTCAGTTGTGTTTCCATATCTCATATGTAACATTGTGCTTTACTAAGTGGCTGCAATTTCATTCCAATCAGAGACAAAGCTATACTTGTCCATTATATGACTGGCTGATTTTATAGGAGAGCTAAAGAAAATCTACACAATACTTAAGTAGAGGACTTAAATTTCCACATTGTAAAATTAGAAGGTGGCTCAATATATACTAAGAGATTCTTGAAATCATAACATTGAGATTTTGCATTCAGAAAACAATAAAAATAACATAAAGACATTAAAGCCCCTGTGTGTCCAGTAAATAGGCTGATATTCTATTGGTTAGTCCTGACTAGAGTAGACCTATTTGATCTGTTAATGAATCATGAGTAAATGTAGACAATAAATCCCATTGATTGAATGGGTCTGCTCTGTGGCCAGATGCCCTATGTGAGCCCACAGCCATTTCTTGAAATGAAAGCCTGTCACTGCTGTTACTCCTTAGCAACTGGTAATCAGTGGCATATCACATCTGATCCTGGAGATACCATCAAACCATCCTAGATAGCATCTTTTGATGATCTGATTTTTTTAATCTATCTGTGTCGGCACACATGATACCAGGATTTTTTTTTCTTTCTGAGCAGATGAAAAAATGCAGAAACACTAACTGAAAAAAAAAGTCTTGGATTATAATCTTTTTCTAGTCAGCCACAGTAGAATAACTGAGGAACAGGAAAATGCAGCCCTCTGAATATTACTGAGCTGCGATTCCCATCTTCCCCTCACCATTTGCTAAGATGGCTAGGGCAGATGAGATTTATAATCCAACATTTTAGAAGACTGAATATTTTGCAACCCTCACATTGGAGAGATCTGATCAATTCCAGTGTCCATATGTTACTGAGGAAGAATATAAAAATATATATATACTTCTTTTTCTCAGAATTTTTCTCAAGATGTCAACACTACTATTAATCATCATAAGATGCTTCATCATTGGCAAGAGGTAAAACACTCTTGCCAATTTTTATTTTTATTTTCATTTTCATGAAACACACAGGTGTTTTGTTCAAAACTAGTGGCCCGAATCTTATTGCTACTCCCTAGTTACAGTAGACCCACTGAATCAATTATATTTACCTACATGTTGACTCACAAGTCAACAATTGATTCAGTGGATCTATTCTAGTGGAGAATAACTACTTGGATTCAGGCTAGTATATTTTATGCAAAGCCTCATGTTTTTGCAAAATTTTAAGAAGAAAAAAATCAGAAATGAAGAGGAAAACACCCAAATGCTCAAAACCCCCTGAAATCTCATCCAGCAGAGAGAAAACTTTTGAAATTTTCATTCTGTTATGCAAGAGTAAAATAAGCAAAGATCAGTATGTTTATTACTTTGTTTAAGGTGCCATTTTGTCCACCACTGATGTTGCCATGTTGCCCATGTATTCTCTAGTTGTCAACATTCTAATCAAATCTGCACTATTATGGTTTCTTCATAAGTTTTGAGTTCTTGAAACATAGCTAACCTCATATATCTATGTTTTCTGTTCTCCTTGCTAGGCATGTGTAGAGGTGAATGAATCCTCCCACCCCATTTATTTGTGGGCAGGCCTTCCTTCCTGAATCTCTGTTCAGCTGGGAGAATTTCAAAAATGAATTATACACAGTTTGTTGGAAAGTTTGTTACTTCTCCAAATCATTTCCATTGCTTTTTGTACTCTGTCCTACTGGTGTAAACATGTGCCAGGACTAAAAACAAACCTTCCTCCTCCCCACAAAAAACCCTGTATTAATGGGATTTCATCAAAACTTTTTTCCAGGTCTTAGACACGTTACATTTGAGGGCTTTAGCTTCCCAGAATTCCCCAGCCATTCCAAGATTCTAGGGGTTTTAGTACAAAAGGTAACTTTTCCAAGTTCAGTCTTTCAGGAGTGCCAATAAGACTGGACTTCTCTGCAGAGGGCTGTGCAGCTTAAAGGGGCTGTCAAATGCAGTCTCTATTCCACTCCCCATGACATGTGAAAGGGATCTAGGAGTCTTCATAGACCACAAGCTGAACATGAGTCAGCAGTGTGATGCGGCAGCCAAGAAAGCCAATGCAATTCTCGGCTGCATCAATAGGAGTATGGTGTCTAGATCGAGGGAGGTACTGGTACCACTCTACTCTGCTTTGGTTAGACCCCATCTTGAATACTGTGTCCAGTTCTGGGCACCCCAATTCAAGAAGGCTATTGACAAGCTGGAGCAAGTCCAGAGGAGGGCGACCAAAATGGTGAGAGGCCTGGAAGACATGCCCGATGAGGATAGACTTAGAGAGCTGGGTATATTTAGTCTGCAGAAGAGAAGGTTAAGAGGGGACATGATAGCCATGTTTAAATATTTGAAGGGATGCCACGTAGAGGAGGGATTGTTTTCTGCTGCTCCAGAGACCAGGACAAGGAGCAATGGATTCAAGCTGCAGGAAAGGAGATTCCACCTGAACCTCAGGAAGAACTTCCTGACAGTCAGGGCTGTCCGGCAGTGGAATATGCTGTCTCGGAGTGTAGTGGAGTCTCCTTCCTTGGAGGTTTTTAAGCAGAGGCTTGATGGCCATCTGTCGGGAGTGCTTTGAGGGTGTTCCTGCATGGCAGGGGGTTGGACTGGATGGCCTGTGTGGTCTCTTCCAACTCTAGATTTCTATGATTCTATGGTTCACCAGGACTCTACTGTCACATTGGCTGGCAAATTCTGCTCTCCTCCCCAACTGTTCTTCCTGATGCCCTTCTCTCCCTTCCCACTCACTAGCGGACTCTTTCTTTCTTTTTTGGATTTCTCTCTCTCTTTTTTTAAAAAAATTCCGTAGTTCAGCCTTGGATGCACTATGGGGGAAGCTGCAGCCGCCTTGCATCTTAATTTCTCCAGATGGCCCAGAGGCACACTGGGAAAGTCAAGATGCTGTGTGCAGAATTTAGACATTAAAAAAAAACAAAAAACAGAACAGTGGAAAATTCTAAAAGGACCAATTTTAAATTGGAAACAGGACGAGGTAATTCAGCATTTCAAAATCCAAGGAAATGTTTTGATGAGAAGAACTTTGAAAGTAATTCTAGGAATTAAGATTGCATTCATAAATTGATTCTCTTTTGCCTCTTCATAGTCACTCTGCTGAACCAATGGCCTATCAGTTTATTCAGTGCATATCACTCGACTGATTGACTGAAATATTTATATCGCACTCTATATCATGAGATCTCAGAGCCAGGTAAAATAAAATCAGTTTAACCAATTTAGGACAGCAAAAGAAAATAATTGAAGCAAACTAAAAGCACATTAAACTCTTTAACTAATGAGACAGATTAAAACCAGTCAAAATAGTTTTAAGAAGATTTAAATCTAAAATGTGTGTGCATCTTAATAAAAGACTTCACTAAAAAACCATTTTGTGTGTGCGTGCTGGAATGGTGCCACCATTAACCTCATTCTGGCCCCTAAGGGAAGGGTGTTCTGCTGGAAGGCTGGGGGAAGGGTCCCTGTGTCCTACTAGTGGGAGCAATGCATTTTGGGAAGACATAGGGGAGGGCTGGGGCACCACAGCAAAGAAGGCCCTCCCCTATGTCTTCCCAAAATGTATTTCTCCTACTGGTAGGACACAGGGGAAAGCCCTTCCCGCAGAGTTCCCTCCTTGGACAGGCACGTATTTAAAGAAAGGTACTCCCCCAAGTTTTAATGCCAGAAGCAGACAGCACAAACACCATAGAAAGTGTCTTTCTGCATAGCATATAGTTCCAGTAGCAAGCAAGAACACAAAGCCTCTTGCGGACCTAAATTAGAGATGCCCAGGCTAAGTCACATAGTAATGTCTTATAATGTGGAATCATGACATCTTGACCATGTCAGTTTTTTAATCCTTCTTCTCATTTAAACATATTTCATGTGCTAAGAAAAGGTATTATATTACACTAGAATATGCCCCACTTTCAGTGGTTCATCCTGGCATTGCCTTCCCACTTGCTGTTCATCAGTTCAGTTTTTCTGGAAAATAATCACAGTGCAGGGGGGATATCTAAGATTTAGGCTAGTGTCCAACAATGTCACTCCAATAGCACAAATGACCCTGAACTGGTAGACACCTAGATCTAGGCTATGCACACGTAGAGAGTCCAGTCATTGCACAAACAGTTACACCAGTGGTAGCATACCTACAAAATGACTGTATGATCAAATGCACTAGCCCTTTACCCAACTAAACATACCAGTGAAATTCCACTAGCTCACTGGGTTTTTTTTCTAATGCTATGTTAAATTTAGGCCTTAGGTTACATTCTTATTCTTAAGGTTGGGGGAAGGGTCCAATATAATGAATTAAACTCTTGCTCACCAAAGAGATTCAATCAGCTTCTCCTTTCCTATTTCAAATCCTTAAAATATTTGAATACTGCTATTCTTCTTTTCAGCTTTTCCATGCTGTAAATGTAACCAATTGAGTCATACTCTCTTTACAGAATTTATCTTTGAACCCCTGTGTCATCTTAGTAGCTTTCCTTGAAATCCACTCCAATTCACTTCTTTAACTGTGTGATGTAGTGTGGAAGGAAAGATACAACAACGTGAGTGTCTATTTTTACTTTTATTTTGGTACAGAAACATGCACCAGGAAGCCTATTAATCATATCTGCCTTCTGGTACTTGTATCAGGGCAAAAAAATACATTCACAGTGCCAGTCAAGCATCAAAAACATTGTTTTTAATGTGCATATTAACAATAGGCAAAAATAATATCCAGAGCTGAACATTGATATTTGTAGAGGGCACAGTCACATTTGAAGCTGCTGTAGGAGGAATACAGATTGATGCCTGGTGTTTCTTTTTCCTGAACCCCGTCTCTAGGATACACAGGAACAAACTTTAAATGAGAGATGGAAGGAGATGACAGGATACCTGGTTTCTCGGCCATTTCTGCATTTATTACTGGATATCAACGTGGATTCAAGATACTCATCCTGAAAAACAAAATGGGTTGTTCAGGTATATGAAATACTTTGTAAGAAAGCCAAAATACTATTTTTACTCTGCAACAAGACTCTAAAGATAAAAACATGGAGAAATCCAAAGAGCTCCCTTCCACTCTGACGTTTGCTGAAAAGCAAAAAGATCCAGTAGCAGTGGAAAAATGATGCAACTGTACTATTGCCCACAAGTCCTCTGCTATACCCATGGAAAGATCTACTGGTGTGAATGTTCTGCTGTCCTTAGGGGTAGGATGCCAAGAGGTCATTCCATAGATGTCTTGTGCACCAGCTTAGATGCAGAAGAAGCAAAGCCCCTTCTATTACCCAACACACTCTAGAATCAATCCCAGAACTAAACCAAGCCATCATTCATATTTCTCCCACATCATTAAAGAAAAAGGACCTTCTTTCATGGTTGGTTGAATCCAGAATTTAGTGTTGTGTAATGGTCCTAACAGAAGATGATACTGGTGGGGAGAATTTTGGAGAACCCTATTTTCCTTACCATGCTATAGCCTCCTCCTCACTCAGCAAGATCTCTTAACCATTGGTGGAGCATTTTTACAGGACGAGATTTCCTTTGCAGGATACCTCCTCTTGATTTTAGAGATCACTGTCTTCAATTTAAGTGTCATGCCACAGCCTCTCTCCTACTCAGCAAGGTCTCTCTACCCCGATGGAGTATTTTTGCAATGTGGAAGGAGGTGCCATGGAAAGAAAGAGACAGGAAACTCATCTTCTGCCATACCAAATACAAGCACTTAATTCTGGATCCAACCTATTGTGTTGAGCCTTTAACATTTTGTGAACAGTGCAAGCATAAAATAAAATAGACAACCAATTTTATTGAGGAGATTTGTTACATAATATATGACCATGCATGGTCTCCCCTCTGCCCTCCCTCATTGTTTGAGGAAAGTTTAGAATATCACCAGTATTGCGAGTGATTAAAAATCTTACTGACATTTTTAAAAGTGCCAAGGTTAGCAACTACTGTTGTGAGAGAAGCTGTCTTAATCCTTTTTATTTAGGAATATTTTAGTGCTTACTCAAAAAAGTAACATTATGAAGTATCTATGAGATTAGCAGAACAGGCAATTCAAGCAAGTGGGCATCCCTTTTCTAGCATCAAAAGAGCTGAGGCAGTCACCTCTTCTTATGTAATCTGCAATAATATACAGCCTTTAGCAACTCTCAGATAAAGAACTGTGTATCTGCTAGTTTCAGTGCATTTGATTGTATTAAGGTCTACAATACTGATAAACCTCCAGAAGAAAATCTCCCAGAGTTATTACTCAAATCATTATGAGTCATCTCTTTAAAATGATGCACATAATGACCAATATGTGCAGCACACACACCCTGTAATATTTAGTAATTCAAAGTGCTGGATATAACCTGAGCAGCAGCAACTAATGAGGTGGAGCAGCAGTGCTATTAATAAACCAGTTAACATCCTCAAGTCTCACAGAAACATTCACAAGAACAAGAAGCAATCATTCTGAAGTCATTTATATGAATTAATATGGTATGTGAAATGTGAAATGCTGGGAAACCACTCCAACTGAATCTCAGGGGAATGGCTCCCTGCCAGATCATATCATACTGGACTGAATTTACACATTAATTTTATTTATAAATTATTTATTAGTTGCTTTGAGCCCAATAAATGCCCCAAGTTGAAATGCACTTTGAAGCATACAAAAGCATATTATTCATGGTCAGAATACTCTATCACAGTTTACATATGCTTAGCTACACAGCAGAGGTGCTATGAAACCTTGTTAGTTACGCAAACATGCATAACAGAACATCAGCTAGATGCAGCACTCCCTAATCAATGTCCTGACGTACAATGGGACCAATGTGCAGTGAGACCATTGTGCATCATTCCCAATGCACATCAGTCCCATTGTGCATTGGCCCCAGTGTGCATCAGTCACTTTTCTGGGGCCCCTACCTGGCCCAATTCTAATTGTCAAGGTCAGAGACCTGGGCAGCAAGCCAGCCCAGAGAAAGGAGTGTGAGAGCCAGCAAAATCCAGCCAGGAGGAGACAAGCAAGCACTTTACACAAGGGAGTTCATTTACCAGAGCATCAAGCGAAAGCTCTAGTCAGAGTTCAAAAAGCCAAGGGTCAAGAAATCAATTCAAGGTAGCAGGTGCTGGGAGCAAGGAACAGGCAAGAGGAGAGCTTGAAAGAAGTTTGCCACAAGCAAAGGAAAGCTTCCAGGCAGGCAGTTATATAGCCCAAGACACAGGTGTGGCCAGTCACTGCTTCTTGAACTTAATCAAGGAAGCCTCCCTTTGCTCAGCTCTCTTGAGTCTCCGCCTTGTTTGTGGGCTGATTGGCACAGGCTCCAAACCATCTTCAGAATCAGATCCCTGTTGCCTTAAAGGAGCAGGCAGAGGAACGTCCAAGCCTGCTTGGTCCATGGCAGCAGGGGGAGCTCTTGAGCTGCAGGACTCATCTCCAGCCAGAGCCACAGGGACCAACAGCTGCTGCTTGTCATCTCTTCCCTGAGCAACAGGAACCAACAGCTGCTGCTCATCATCAGAAGCTCTGACAGGGGCTTCAGTTATCACACTAATTCCCACAGAACCAAGTACACTTACAAGGACAGGATTCCAACCCATAATAATGAAACAATTTTATTGTTTTGTCTCCATTTGGACCACAGGATGTCCTTCAGAGGTTTAATGCTATTTCAATTATTTTTAAATGCATCCATGAGAGAGAGAGAGTGAAATCCAACACTAAGTTTGCAGTAGTACCAGAATTTTCTTTTCCTCAACTCTTCAGCTGTCCATGCCAGTGGCGTATCTAGAGTAAAAAGCACCTAGGGTAAGTGTGGAAGTTGCACCTCTACCTTCTTACCCCTACTTCTACCCCCCACCCCTACATGCACTGCTTTTTTTGCCCCACCTGGCATTGGCTTCCAGGGATATTATCCCACTTGCGTCTCCAAGATATACCTCTGGTCAATGCTGCCAAAAATATGTTCAGGGGATTAGACTGGAGGTCCCATTCCTCCAGAGAATGTTTGTAGGGTCCACAAAGGTAGGTCACCCCTTTTGCTTCCCATCATCGATCCTGGCCATGAACATAATGTTGAACTAGCCAACTGTTTCCAGTTCACATACTATTTTAATGCCAGTCTCTGAATATGGAAATATTTCCCCTGTCTGCTCAGCTGCAGTATCTGAATGCATCCTGATGTTTTTTAAGGCAAAAACCTAGATATGAACATGAGCTCTCTAGTTATAAACACTTTTTCACGTATAAACATATTGAGACAGACATGATTTCCCATAATGGGAACTTTGGAAGCAATTTTGGGGGGCATTAATGGGTTGTGGTGCTACTGCTGTTGTTATTTGACATTACAGAACTACCTTGGTTGTATTTACTCTACTTTCTATTTGCATGAAAAAAAAAGAGTAAGGATTTTAAGAAAGCAAAATATATAATTCCCTGGGGATCCTTTCAGTTAACACCCATGGAAATCTAAGCACATCTTGCATGTCTCTTGACTTGGTGAGCTGTGAATTAACAATACTTTTGAGGGGGTTGATCAAGATGTAGGTGCACTTGGCTGAAAGAGTTCAGTGGGCAATCTCTTCTTTCCCTGCCAACTTCCTCCCTCTTTTCAGACTACAATAACAGGTACAGGAGTAAGGCCAATTGAATTTAGTAGTATCTTATTCACACTAGACACATTATCTGGCTCTGGAAGAGATCTAGCTTTCTAGCTGTTGAGAGCCATGCGTGAGCCATTTATTCAAAGAGAAGTTCATTCTTGAGTTTTGCATCTTGTGTTGATCCAAAAAAGCCTTACAAGCTTACATTCCCTCTTCAAAGTCAACAGAGTTGTTCCTACATATGTAGCTGAGGAAGGCTGCTTGGAAGAAGGCCATAACAGTAATGATATGATAAAAGATACACTCTGTGAAGGGCTATGTCTTTCTCAGCATTCTGATTCTCACAGCTTGTTGCAGATATTAGAGGGAACTTAAAACTGCCCGAGGTAATCCAACTGCCCCAGCTTTTGACCTATGGTGATTTTATGTTTTGTAACCCCATTTATGGATGACTTTATTTGTAGTATATTGTGGCCTGTGAATTTGAATATATGGAGTGCTTTGTCATCCTTGTTAGACTGTGGTGATGAAATAATAACAAATGAGATAATGTTAATCTATCTTATTTGTATTGAATTGCACAGGTGTATTGTAGTTTTCTCTGTGCTGCCTATAATTAATGACTGACTGACTCTACTTCCACTGTTTCTACAGGCAAGTGACAACTTCAAAACAGAAAAGAAATGCAGTGGCCAGCAAATCAAAACATTATGTTTGAAAAGGTCAAGATGTTATTTACCTCCTTAGCATTCCAAGGAGGGCTGACTGGGAACATTTTGTCATCATCCTGTCAATCCCAAGGAAGTAGGGGGATGTGGGTAAGCGAATGACAAAGACTGTAACAAAGTGGGGAAAGAAAGTATAACAAATAAAGCTTTGGGAAGTGTTCAAAACTTGAAGTCTGTGTGATTCACTCTTAGTGAAGACGGCTTCTAAGTTCATGGGGCTGCTCTGTTTACATTACATGAAAGTTCACATCCTGCATTTCAGTAAATATTGATCCAGTTCTACAGCCTTGATTAATGGTAATTTCCTTCTAAATTGAGATCAAATTACTGCTCATACTGATTGCAGGTTTTATTTTCATTGTATTGTTTCATTTTAATAATTGCACTGCGGTTCAGTTTGATTTGCGTACTATTCCCACTGACAGAGGGCTTAAAATAAGGACAGATCAGAATATGGGGGTTTTTTTTTACACTCTCATATTGAGATGCTCTGTGTGTGCATGCACAGATATGCATCTCAGTGCCAAATGCTCATGAATTCACCTTTATACCAGCTTATGAGCTTTCTGCATCATCTAACTGGATACTCCTAGACACAGCATCCCACTTGGATTAGTAGGAACTTTTTAAGTTCTTAGGAGAGTCGTCTAACCCCTGCTCCCCTTGTCAGTGTGGATGTTACATATGTAGGCCCAAATGTTCAGTGAATTTTACAATAGATAGCTTTGTCATTTACATTAGCATCACTGAGAAACGGCATACGGAACAACAAGGGCTGGTTCACTCAAGTAGATTCCTCGGTTGATGAATTTAGGCTATATTCTTTGACAACCATTGTGTTTAGCGACATTACTGAAATAAAAGCTCGCTCTTTCTGGATTGTCATCCAGGACGGTTGTTTCACACATACAAACCATCCCATAAAGCTGCTGCCCTCAAGCGATGACTATTTCATGAGAACTGACCCTACAAGCAGTGTTGAAACTGGAAAGATAATTCAGGGTTGAGAAAAAGTGCAAAGCTGCAGCCTAGTCCCCAACCCCTTTCTGACAGTCCCACATTCCTCCAGAAACCCCTAAAGTTCTTATAATTCTCCCCAGTCCCCCATTTTAAAAATTCAGATATTCCTGAATATGGCCAAAACGACATCAAAAACTGCTGTTAAACATGGGAGTTCTGGTTTCCTCCCAGTTTTACCCCCCCAAAAAAAACAGAAACAAGGAGTGACATCAGCCATTTCTGCACTAGAGTGTTATAGCGCTATTATTCCACTTGCAACATCCTAGGAAATCCTGGGGTTTGCAGTTTTGGGAGGGACCAGCCAGTAACAGTCTAGTGCAGAAATGGCCATTATTTCACTTTCAGTCTAAGGAAAATGTAACAGTGGAACCCACAGGGAGAAGCTGATCACCCCTGAGATAGTGTAATTAATATTGCTCTTTTCCACCAAAGATACACTGCAGGTGACTAGTAAGAACAATATGATTCTGGCAAAACATTTCAACCATAATCCTTCCACAAAGACTAGAATCCTGTTACCATCAACCTAGGAGTAAACCCTATTGAACTCAGTGGGACACTTGTGAGTAGAGGTTATGGGACTCAACTGAAAAATGCTTTCTTAAAAGCATTAATTATATCAAGGCAAAACAGTGTGTTTTGTGATGTAAAACAGGTTTTGATTCTTGTTCCCCAATGAGCTTTACCTGGAAGTTATTTTATACACATGTAAATACCTGAAGACAAGACAGCATAATAGCACAGATTTGCTTATGTTGTATGGATTTCAAGGGCAGGAAGTGAAAACACAGAACAGTGTTCATATTCAAAATTCTACTATGCCCAAAGAATAATGCATTTACATTTATAACATACAAATGCATGCTTCCTAGGGATAACCATCAGAATAAAATCAACCACAACTGTGAAACAGAAATTCCATTATATTATTAATTAATTTTATGTAACAGTGGGTTGAATCATAGGCCCTTTCTGCAGGACGTCATCGTCCCACATTGGGGATGGGAGAAGGACAGGGCTGGCATGATGTTTATGCATGACGTTTTCCGGGTCCAGTCATTCTCCTATTCCCACATGGCATTATCACGCAGTAAATCATTGACAGGCTTTACCCGTCAATGACCAGCAACCACATAACCCTCCTGCCACCCTCCTGCACTTACCTTAGGTGCAGAGGTCCTGGGACCACAATGGCTGCACTTACTGCCCCAGAACATCCTGGGACAGTGCCTGGCTGCACTGCAGAAAGAATAGGCAGCCGTTGCGCCCATGGGACACCACTGGGATCTTGGTAAGCTGCGGAAGGGGCCACAGTAATAGAAGAAGCTGTCTCATAATCAGAATATGGGCTGCTGTGGTCCAGTATTGCCTGCACTGTCTGTCATGGTTTTTCAGAGTTTCAGGCCAGATTTTTGTTTTCCCCAGCTCTGACAGCTGATTGAACCTGCAACCTTTTGTAAGAAAAGCCTGTAGAACACCACCAAGTGAAGGCTGTTGCCCCAAAGTGTCTGTCAGCAAGCTACACATCCACCAAATCTATTCCAGGGGGCCACGGAACCTCTGTGTCAGGAGGCAAGAAAGAAAGGGTAACACTGTCATTTGCATGATATTAGCTGAAGCTCAATGACCTTTTAGAGACAGGACATTTCCCATGGGAAACATAGCAAGAGAAAACTGTCTGGGGGGAAATGTAGCCTTATATCACTGTTCATATTTATAAGTAGTAGTCACTAGAAAATGAACTATTTGTTCTTCAATCAGTTGTCTGTTTTCTTAAAATTAAGGGGTAGCGCAAAAATGAAAGCAGATTCCATTCTTAAATTTAAGGCTATGTAATGAATATTTGGATACTCTTCGTACGCACTCTTCAGGAAAGCTTGCAATATTTGTAACATCATTATTTCGGTAGCACTACGCTCAAGACTAAAAGAAGTAAAACCCATCATTGGGAAACCATGCAGCCCATGACTCCTCAGTCTAACAAAACCACCAGTCTTGTTCTTGTATCAGCTTGTGTCTATATTTCTAAATGAAACCTAGAGAAAATATAAAGAATTCATGATCACTTAATGGAGATAATGGGCTTTTTAACTTTGTTATTATTTTTGACACACATGGAAGTAGATTGGCTGAGGAGTAAGAAAATCCTAGTGACCCAGATTGTCCTCACATACTAGAAGAGAGAGTACAAAAATGTCCTCCCCACCACAATGTGGCAAGATCTTCCCCCTTTAAGTCTCAAGGAGAATTTGTGCATAGGTTGTTGTGGGTTTTCTGGGCTCTGAGACCATGTTCTATTAGTATTTGCTCCTGACATTTCACCTGCATCTGTGGCTGGCATCTTCAGAGGATCTGAATTTGTGCATTTGAAGGATCAATTTTTGCACACATTTGGAAATCCACAAAATTGGAAAGAATAGGAACTTGTTGTATGGCTATGAAAAATATTAAGTGGGTTGCTTATGTCTTTTGTCAGCCATCAGCCTATTATTTTTGTTTCGTTATATGAATGTATGCTTGGCTTCACAAAGGGAAAAGTGACTTTTTTACACGAATTGCACAAGGCAAATGGAAAGAAACGCTTGATGTCTCACTGCTGCACCAAAGGTGATATTTCTCATAGGAGGCTTGAAAATCCTCAATAAGCTGTCTTGACACATTGAGAGAGCTTGTCTCAACCACAAATAAGACATTGTCAACATTTCTTCACATCCCCAGGTTCTGGGGTATATTGTGAATTTGGGAAAGAAACTTACTTTCCTGGAACAGCTTCTGATCTATTAATCCCTACGGGAACAGCTACATATCAATGGATGTTACACAAGGAGTATTACCTGTTTGGTTCCTTTAGAGATATATTCTTCATTAAGCCACCAAGAGCTCTGATAGCATAGGATGAATAAATAACAGCAAATGACACAGCTGCACTATACTGAGAAAAAGTGTTGGTCTATCTAGTCTAGCAAGGATCAAGCCAGCCTTTCCCAATCCAACATCCTCCAGAGGTGCTAAGACTACAACTCCCATTGTCATGCTGTCAGGAGATGCTGCAAGTATTGTAGGTCCATATGTAGATATTTATGCTTCACTGAGGAAATGTAGAATTGAGGCCAATATTTCCTTGTGCTAGTTATTACACAGGGAAGATACCACACAGGAAACAAATTCCTTTTTAAATGATGTGTATTGAACAATATTCTCCAAAACTAATCTGACCAATAACCACATTATTCAGCACTTGTATATCAGAAGCCAATGAGGTGATAGTTAATCTTGATTAAAATAATGTGTCTTAGATAGGCAACGTTTTGCCCTATTAAATGAAATGCCCACTAACAGAGTGACTCATAAGACAAATAAAGAAGCAAACAGATGTTTGGTGTAGTCCTGTCATGCATACCGAAATGTAAGTTTTGCTGAGTTCAGTGGGCCTTGGTTATATATAGGACTGCAATCTAACACTAGCTGTGTGCTGATGATTAGCTTACTGAAGTATTCACGCAATTCATGCAATCCCCTCTGTCAGTGTCCCCACTCCTTCAGTCTTTGATCATCCCATGCTGAGCAAAGGAGCTTTGGAGGCTGTTTCTCCTTGTTTGTTTGATTGGGCCGGAGGAAAAACCTGTTTGTGTAAACACAAGTAGAAGCCTTCACATGACTGACACTATTCCTTAGTCCTCAATAGGGGAAGAGTAGGTCTGAATAGTGAGGAGACCAGGGCTTGCACATATACTCAGGAGTAGGTCCTTCTCCCACTCTTGTGAGCAAGAATGAGACCTCTTGAGCATTGATCATTCTGCTTACTCTGCTAGCAGTAGACCCCATGAACCTGCTCATATCATTGTATCTTTATCACAGCATGGGACATTAGATTTGAAAATTAATTTCTATTAGTTAAAAATTAAATATTAGGAAAATTAATTCATTATCATGAACAGCAGTGATTCAATTGTTTTAATTAGTTATCAATGATTAATTCATCATATACAATGATGCAGGAGGAAGTTTCTTTTCACCTTTTCTCCAAAACTATTTTTCCACCCACACTTCCTAATTCTCTTCCCCCTAGGTCTATTTGAGAAAGAGAGCAGTTGGGGAATTATTAGTGAAATGATGAGTCCTTCCCCCTTTCCAGTGCTTCATGGTCCTAATCCAGATGGTGGTGGTCCCATACAGCTGCTTTTTCCTCACCTGCCTCTTTTTTGGTAAAAAGGAAGAGGCCATCAGTTAAGCAAAGTTGGGGCTGTCATTTTTAAATGAGTCTTAACATAATTTCAGCTTGATTCCCAAGACCATTACAGGAAAACAACAGGTTTCATCACCATGATTCCTACTCCTGATTAATGTGATCATGTGATGAGAAGTGTGGCACTCCTGGTTTGGCTTTTATGACTCAGAATAAGGTCATCATTTAAAATCTTTGGCTATGAAAGGAGAACTGGGTTTTGCACAGCTTCAACAACCTTCCAAGAATATCATGAGGAGAAAATGAAATACCCCCAACATCAAGTGCATAAGGTCCGTTGCAAAGAAGAATGTAACACAAATGCAGTATAAATAAAAATAGCCATTATCTGGAAAGTGCACTGAAAAATCAGCTTGGGTGGGCCACTTTCCTTACTCATTGAAAATGTGGAGTAACTAAACAATCTCAGAAAGAGAGAGACTGCAAATTCTGAAGCTTGCTGGGACCTTAGATCTGGAATAAGTAGTAAATGGAAGATTCCACTGTGATGGGCATGTCCTATATCTGTCCAGAGATAAATAACACACTTAAATTCCAGGCATTCAAGCATGCTAAACTTCCTTGCATTAAATCGTTTAGCAAAAGGATTGGTTCAATAATTCCTCTGTTAGTCACCTACTGGTTCTCTATGCCACACACCAGCAAACACAAATGAAACATCCCTAGTTTATTGATTTAAATGTTTATTTACTATAAATCAAGCTATATAAGCAAACCACACAGCAGTTATATGGAGATATATACTCTGTCATTTATCAGTGTTATTTCTTAAGACCACAAGAACTAATTAACTCCTACAATGAAAAAAAAAATGGTTTCTTTGGTTGACCTTGTAATATGCACATGAACTGTGAAGTCTTAACCAGATGCTTCTGCATCTATTTCTGAGGTAGCCCTTACTCAGAAATCGGCAGTTTTCTTGTTTCAGTGTGTTCCACAGAGAACACAGAACAGAGGTATGCAAAGTATGATCCTAGGGGTCACATACAGATGTAGAAGAAACTTTCCTTAGTTCAAGAACGG
Source organism: Ctenosaura bakeri (assembly GCA_948474755.1). Taxonomy (NCBI): domain Eukaryota; kingdom Metazoa; phylum Chordata; class Lepidosauria; order Squamata; family Iguanidae; genus Ctenosaura; species Ctenosaura bakeri. Next base: position 232,753 of record CAOLHI010002112.1, on the reverse strand, counting down.
AGACATTAGTGCATTTGAAGAAAGCATTTAATTTAACAATCCTGCACCAAGGCAAGAGTTCACCTTATCATCTTTAGTAATCTTGGAAAAATTTACCTAGGAACAGCATATAAGAACATGCAGCAGGAGTACATAAATATATTCTAGCCAATCATTAGTCATTAAGCCATAGAAGCACCAAATGAAAGCTATTCGTGTTGAACCTTCCCTTTACATTTCAGCTGCTTATTGTTATTAGTTAAAAGTATCAGTTAGTCAGTGGTAGTGCGAGAGTGCTCTGAAAATGCTTAATCTGTTTTTCCTTGAGAATCCTAATTGCTTAATAACTCCACAACTTGTAAAATTTTCCTTGGCAAGAGATATTTTTTCTTTCAGCATGACTCCACCTTACTTTGGTCTTATGGTCACCCTCTAACCTTTACATATTGCAGCTTGCCAGTGCAGCATTGGAGACTTTCAAGCCCTGTGGACTCCCTGAACCACCTCTTTTCTATCAAAAAACAAGGTGAATCACTATTTCTAGAAGTCTCTAGGCAGAACATTTTACCTTTTAAATGTGTCTCAGGTTCTCCTTATGCTGTTTAACATTGAAAATAAAAGTTCTACCCATTTTGCAAAAGCAGAAATAGACTTCTCCATCCACCTCCAGTTTTGTTCTCCTCTGCTCCCCAGTTAGGGCACCTTTGAGAATCTGTGCAGGCCCTGGAGGGTTCAAGAAGCACAAAATTATCTGCAAACCCAGCACAGTTGCCCCCCCCCGACATAAAGACTACTGATTGGAGATGGAGTTAAAAAGAGCTGGAAATGATGTGGACCATATGCTTTCCTTAGACAGCTTATTCCTTCCTTCACAATACCCCCCATACACACACACATAGTTCTACTATGAAACCAAATCAAAAGGTTACATAGTTTGTGTGTTCCACATCTCCAAAACAGCCCCAAAAACTCCGTAGCTGCCCTATGTGTCTGTGTGATATTTCACAGAAGAAAGCTGGAACACCTGCAGCCAAGCAATGTCAGAGTGTGGTCAAGATGGTTATTAAGGAGGAAGAACACATAAGCCAAGAGAGACTGCAGCCGTTTGCTTTTACCTAAGCCCACAGGAAGGGCAATATTTATCCCCCTGGTCTCCCCTCTTCTTCCTACGCTCAGTTAATTGAGAACACTTTCACCTTAGTTTGCAGCAACTGAAGCATGCAGGGGACAAGAGAGGGAAGTGGGAAGGTAAGAGAGAAATTGGAACATTTTAAAGCAACTGAAAAAATGGGATAATAGAGGGTTATTTGGGACTGTCCCTGCCCATTTGAGACAGTTAAGAAAGTATGCCAAGCTATCCCGGGGCATGTTCCACTGTAACAGAGTACTTGGGCCAAAGGCTACAACAGAACGTAAACAGCAAAAAATATGCATATTAACAGCAGTTTTCTCAGCCACATGATAGCTGCTTTAACATGCAGACTTGTTTCTGTCATCACTATCATCATCCACTTCACTAGTGAGTTATGTTATTGTAAGCGAGTGCTTAGAAATGGAGTCAAAATGCAGCCAGTTGGAATCAAGGGAAAGTATTAGCATGTTCAAGGGAATCTTGAAATTTGCAGAACTCTATACAAACAAATGAACAAACAAGCTTAAGGGGATAAACCCCTCTGTTATCCTGTTCTTTGGGGGTCCCGGGAGGGCTGCCCAAACCACCAAAACACAAACACCAAGTTGAGGAAATTAGCTGGAGCACTCACTAAAGCTAGTGAGAGGCAGGGTAACTTAGCAGGGATCTTGCAACCCAGTGTCTACGGGGTCAGGTCAGTCAAGCAATCGGATAGTTTTAAAATAACAAAAATGATGTTTTTATTAAAAGACAAACAAACAGTAAAGACACCACAACCACACAACTAACGGAAGAACTAGAAATAAGGATTTTTGGGGGAAATGGGTGACACGTCACCTTTTCTCGTAGTCCTGAAGAAGCTGAAGATGGTAGGGAAGAAACTCAGCGTGGAGGCCGAGGAGAGCTCGCCAGACAAAGTGGCAACAAGGCAGGATGGAAGTCCGGAGCGATCCGAACAGAGCAAGCAATCCAGGGGGTGCTGGCAGTAAGAGCGATCCGAGGTGCTCTCGGAATCAGGGGGTTTATATAGGGTGAATTGTGACTGTAGGCCATGCCTTACTCAATGAGAACAATGCGAGTTTCGAGCAGGACAAAGCTTTAGAAAAGGTCAAGTTTAACATGATCTGCTTCACGCAGAATCAACAATAGTGTGGCCAGTATGCAAATGCAAGGTAATTAGCTTGGCTTTGTAAGACTATCGACTCAGAGCCGGGCACTTTTGTTAGTGTTGCGCTTAAGCAAGAAGGTGTTTGCAGGGAGGTCCCTGAAGCAACGAAGTGGCTTTGTTTTGCCTGCCTAGGTGGAGAATGGAATGTCCAACAATTACCAGCCGCGCCTGTTTACGTGCTTGTCTGGAGGCCTCGCAAACACGTGGAGCAGGGTGGCAGAGGAAAGCCAAATGGTTTTGATATCAAAAATAGATATCTAGTGCTATCACCGGGTAGGCCTGGGCCGAAGTAACATCCCTCTATCAGAAAGCCAGCCCAGTGACAACTAGAGACAAGAATTGCCAAAGGGCTCTACTTTCTTCACAGCTGAAAATTGCAAGTGGTGAGTGTTTCAGAACTGCAAGCATTTCAGTTGCCATGAGATAGTGGGTTTCCACTGGAAACAAAAACAATTACAAAAATGGGAAACTAGCAAGAGGGGTGGAATGGGATATCCTAGAAGAGGGGTACTTGTGGTCAGCTGGCTGGAACCCTGCCTGTGTGCAATGGATTGAGAAGGTGAAGATAAAGGTGCAATATTTTGTTGCCGGCTGTCATTTATAATTTCTCGTGTCTAAAACATACACCAACTCCAGTCTTCAGGTCTGCTATCTCAAATAGGGGACAGCAAAGTGTGTGTGGGGGTGGGGGTGGGAATAGCATTTTTGTGTCTCCAGGAGTAAAAAAAAAAAATCTGTGGGGGTATGGGGGACATGTCCACCACATTTTGAGCCCCCTTGGACTCTGCAGGGGTCAAAATGCATTTCTGTATTTTTTTTTTCAAAAAAAAATATTTGTCCCAGAATTCCCTCTAGGATCTCAGAAAGGGCCAAAAAATATGCCCTCATGTTCCTTACAGATGCTTGGAGGGCATTTGGGGGCAAAATTTTAATTTGCTTTTGCAGAAGAAGGTACAATGGGGAGTGCAGCCCTCCAAGGTCCCTCGGAGGGCTAATGCAGCTCCCTAATCTTCTGCAGTCACCTATCCCTTATCTAAAGTATGCTGAAGCTGAATGCCATCTTGTACTTGGGAATATATTCAAATGGGGAATGTTGCACATTCCTTACCAGTGGGTTCTGGAACTGGGGAATTCACTCAGATTCAAAATCTTAAAGAGTCCTACTTGCCTGCCTCCAAATCAGCACTCAGCACACAGGTATGTGAGAACAAGAATTCTGGTTATTAACTCAGAGGAAGGCAAAACATGCAAAACACATCTAATCTGAAAATTCAGCATCTAGAAATACAGAACCACCTCAAACACCAACCCTTAGGAACAAACCCATCCATCAATGGGGTCACAGGATTGTTCCATTACAGTCCTCAGATTGTGGTAAGAGGGCTCTGACCTTATACCACTGCTTCTGCTGATCGCAGACAATACAGAGCCTATGATCCTTACTTCTGTTCCATCATTCTCACGGATGAGACTCTTGCACACTCTTGCAAGCACTGGAGACAGGAAACAACTTTGGGCCTCTTATTTCTACTGTTACAGGTGCAGGTCAGCTGGGAAAGAATTACAGCAGCACACATGAAATGACAACGCAGGACATGCCACCTCCACTATTTTAGCTGATAATGAGCTGCTTGGCTGTGTTTCCAAAGATATCTCAGAGTGAGCAATTGTCATTGTTCATTGTTAATCTAATGAGGAGAAAGGGGGAGAGATTGTTAAATGTTTCCCTGTTAGTCAAGAGAGAGAGAGAAAGAAAGAAAAGAGCAATTCTGCTCTCGGCGAACACTTCCTGGCCTTTCGTTATAAGGGCATTCTCATTAGGCAGGATGGAATGAGGCAGATATAATTGTATAAAGGGTAAATTAGGGTAGGTAGCCATCAAGAACTAAGGTGTATAGTAGAGCATGCACGACTGGACTTTTGTCAGCCTTCTTGATGGGAGGGGGAGAAACCGCAAACCAGCCAAACAACTTCATCTTGAACTAGAAAAGCAACTTGTAGGGATGCCATGAGGAAAGAAGCCATAGTTGTTGCAACAAAGAAGTTAAAAGCCATATTGGGCATTTACTCAATCGTTGTACAAGGACCTGCTGCATCACAGTAGGAATCTCAAAAACAGATATTTTGCTGGACAAGAAAAAAGGAGAAACACGGTGCCCTGTGCCCCCTTTCTTCAGTCCAGAAGCTGACTCAGACTAGCAGCTGAATTTTTACTTCAGTGATAGTGTTGAGATAACATCCAACACCACACACTGAGCAGCAAGCTAATTTAGGAAGGCAAAACAGATTGTATGGTCTACATAGCTTGTGAACTGTCATTATTACCCTCCTTCCCAGCACCTGCCATGTGAAGTGGTTGCCTCTTTTAGTCTACTGAAATGGATGGCCCTGCATCTTATGTCACATTATGGTAACATACAGAAGTATACTCACCACATTTCCCCACCACATATTTCTATCCACTCATGGGAGTGCACATAATAGCTCTTACCCCATGTAGGATGGGTCATATAAATTGTAGGGCTTTATCACATGAGACAAGTAAATCTCAACTGAAGCAGGATAATAGCATCTTTGGATGGGATTTATCACTTGACATCATTTCTCTTCTTTTGTTCTCTTGGTGGGAATCCATTTAAAAGGTGTTTCTTTACTGATACAAAATATCTGTTAACAACGTTCTTTGTAAAACAAATATTTGGGACAACAGAAATCATGTGGCCCTCTAAAAGTTCTTGGACTGCAATTCCCAGCATTCCTCACTGTTTGACTATGCTGGCTAGGAATGTTGAAACTTGCAGTCCAGCAACACCTAGAGAACTGTATGGTTCCTACCACTGTTCTGGACAATCTACTTATCATGACCATATCTAGATTCACACAGATGAAGAGATTATGGTGGGCAGCATTCACGTGAAGAGATCATCATCATCATCGTCACCATCACCTTTCTCGTCTGTTACTGATATCTCATCTTTTTTCCAGGACTGCAGCTCAAGGCTGCTCACAAATTGAAACAGATAACAACCTAAATCATAAAAAAAGATTATCATTAAAAAGCAATAAACAACTCATAATATTAAAAACAACACTCATGCCCTCCTTCCTACAGCCAGAAAGAGGTAACCTCTCACCAACTCCTGTCCTCTTTGAGTCCTGCCTCACTACACATATACACACATGCATATGCTCAAATAGCCCTGAAATTCAGGGCCCAGAAAAGTTATTTCATTAACTACAACTTATAATTACATTTTTTTAAAACTACAAGTTCCCAACCAGCATGGCCACTGGAGCTGTAGTTCTGCCTCTCATTCAAAAAAAAAAAAAAAAAAATCCCAGCTCTGGTACACCCATTATACCTAGTTCCAAAAGTAGTCCACAGTAAAAATAACATTGCAGGGAAATAATAAGGCTCTGTTTTCCATAATGTTTCCATGTTTAGTTTGAGAATCTATTAAAATGATAAGATGTCTAGATTCCCATTTAAGATTAAACACTGCATAGACTATATTCCCAAGGCATCCTTGTTTTTATAGAAATAATATGGTGTAGTTGTCTGAAAGATTTCCTCTGTGACATTACTTTTCTGTCAGTGGAATGTATCGTTCTGGCTGCATACTCAAGCACAGAGTCTGGAAGAGGTCTTTTTTAGACAACATCTCCTCAATCCCCCATCCAGCATGGCCAGTATGAATTATGGGAGTAATCCAAAAGGTAGCTTTTCCATTTTTGCATCTGAATACATATACTGAGAAATAGAACTCATTGAATTCAGTGTGGACTACTTCCAAGCAAGTGAATATTGGCTCACAACTTTAACCATTTATTTAAATTTTATTTGTATTTCCTTTTTTTGTTTTCATTGTTTGCCTTCAAGTCATTTATGACTTACAGAGACCCTAAGGAGAATTTTTCATAGGGGCCATTTCCACACTAGACTGTTATAGTGCTATTATTCCACTTGCAACATCCTATGGAATCTTGGAGTTTGCATTTTAGGGAAGAGTCTCAAAGGCTGATATCCCGTCTTTCTTCCAGGACTGCAACTCAAAGGCCCCTCCCTAAACTGCAAACCCCAGGATTCCATAGGATGTTGAAAGTGGAATAATAGCACTATAACAGTCTAGTGTGGAAATGGCAAAAGTTTTCTTGGCAAGATTTCTTCAGAATGGGCTTGCCAATCCCTTCTTCTGAAGCCGAGAGAGTATGAATTGCCCAGGGACATCCGCTGGGATTCCACAAGTGAGCAAGGATTCAAACTCCAGTATCTCAAGTCCTAATCCAATTTTTATTATTATTATTATTATTATTATTATTATTATTATTATTATTATTATTATTATTATTTATTTATTTATTTGTATCCCGCCTCTCCATATGGATCGAAGGCGGCGAACAACTTACAAATAGCATATATTTCGAAACATTTCTATACATGCCCCCAACAAGCTGGGTATTCATTTTACTGACCTGCGAAAGGATGGAAGGCTGAGTCAACCTTGGAGCCCGGCAAGATCGAACTCACAACCTTGTGGCTTGCAGTACTGGCATTTAACCACTGCGCCACCAGGGCTCCTTTTCCAATGCTCAAACCACTAAACCACAGTGGCTCTCTTCTAAAGAATCCTGTTCTAAAGGATATCATGAATGCACTGTACTTATTTATGTAAACCTATTAGATTTCTCTATTTCAACCCATTGGACTTATTATTACTTATTACCTATATTGTTCTACTTATTATAAGCTACCCTTTCACCCACACAGTAATAATCACTGAAAAGGATAAAACAACACAATGCCAGTCAAAAGTAATACAATGTAAATGCAAAACCAATAGTATCACCATTCATTGTATAAACTGGCCAAACCATAAACAAGAGGTAAAATCAGCTATTGGCATGATGAAGCCACGTCCATATGATCATAAAGACTTATGTCCCCTGTTGGCCTTCCGCTCATAAAAAGCAATGAATAGTGATGACATTCAATAGAAGGGATGTAGAGAAGAGAAAAGGTCTCAAGGTGTTAAAAAAAGAAGATTATTTTATTCTTCCAATCAGCTCAATGCGTTTCAGCCTAGTAATATTTAATGACTTTTTTCAGGGGCTGAGAAAAGATAAAAGAAAGAAAAGGGACAATACAGTTGGCCCTCCATATCTGCAGATTCTGTATCCATGGATTTCACCTACCACTGCTTGAAAATATTTTTTTTAAAACTTTGATTTTGCCATTTTATAGAAGGGACACCATCTTACTACACCATTGTACAAATTTTGGATATCCACAGGGGTTCTAGAACCAAACCCTAGCAGATACTGACGGCCCACTGTACATAAACAGCAAAAACTATAACAGGAGACAAATTACAATTTTCTGTATCAATAATTTATACTTATATCTTACGTAAAAATGCATGTAAAATGTCACAGTTTTAAAAACCCCTATTAACTCAGATAAACTTATACAAAAACAAAATATAACTTACAATGAGCACTATTTTCTGCAGAAAAAGGTGGGATATAAATACAAATGAAAGAATGGAGGAAATATATAAATAGATGTCTGTATTAGTATACCTACTGAAAATATAGTTAAAAGAAGATATCTAAACTGTAACACTGACCCTTGGGTAATCTCAGACTACTTCCTGTAAGGGAGGCTGGGGGGACCTGTATCCTTCCACATGTATTTCGTTTCCAAATCTCATGCCAATGGGCCACATTGGCTGAATCTAATGGAATCCAACAATATCTGGAGGCCAGCAGGTTCCCAACCCCACCCTAAAACTCAGCCTTGACTCATGGAAGGAACACACAAGCCCCTTTTTCTTGGTGAAAGAATACATCAAAGCATCTATGAGGCCATGCAGAGTAAGCCACCACCAGAAATAGATGCTGCCTCTCCACCATGCTGACAAAAATGCAGTGAGCATTCATGAAAAGGAAGAACTCATGTACAGATTCATTCTACAACAAGGGAAGCACCATACCCAAACTGTGTGCCTCTTTGAGTAGAGGAAGTCTTCACACAGAGACATATAGACTAGGATAACCTCTTATAAACATCTACCAGAGATTTGTCAGGGGATGAAAGTGATAACACCCTCTTCCAGTTGTGCCTGATACTAGCCCGTGTGGCCTTTAAGACACTCTAGTTGCACTGGACATTCCAAAAGTTAAAGGTCAGGCTAACCAAGAATGAATGAAAAACATTTTTAGCATACAACGAGCTACACAATAGTCCTTCCACATTCACAAGGGTTTGGGGCACATAACCTTTGCAAAAGTGGAAAAACTGAATAACTCACACGCATGCACACACACAATTCCCCTCCTCTCTCCCATTCCTTTGCTTTACACCCCAGAGTTCATAGGGGGAAGAAAAAGACAAGTTAAAGGTCTTGCTGATACTTTCCCCTCAGATGGAGAAACACAGAATGCTGACATTCTAACTACTTCCAGCAGCTGTCTTGAGAAAGAAGAGATAGGAGCAAAAAGAGCACCTGACCAATCAGCAGCCATTACACAGCAGAATGTGCAGCCACATGGCAGAGAGGACACACCTCCAGCAGTGGGGGGGGGCTTTACTTACCCCAAAGGAAAAAACGTCAATTTTAAACACAAGCCTTGCAAGCCTGGGGTGAGGAATGGAAGGCAATGGGAAGAGGAAAATAGGGGGAAGGCAAGCATGTGCCTCATGAATAATCAAATTTACTAAGGTCAGCCCTGTGAATGTGGTAGGAGGACTATATACCTTTCCTGTATTATTTCCATCAGAACTTACCAACACACATCTAGTCATATTAGCTCAATAGACCTGAGGAATCTAGAAAATCTAGACGGAGAGCTCAATGTTGTTTATGAAAAAGTCTCCTGTCCATGTCACTCTTTCTAAAGTCACTGCCATCACACTCTACAACTGTGTTTGCTGATGCTACTTCCTCTGGTAGAAAACATTAATGTATAGGAGCACCACTTCAAGTTTCACTGAGGGTTGAAGATCCTTAGAAAGATTAAAAAATCTGTTTCTGAACTCTATATTTGAAATTAATAATATACACACAAAATAAAGCAATATATTGCAAAATCATGTATTGTGGTTTTATGCCTCATAACAAGCCAGAAATATAGATGCATCCAAGGAATATCCCCATGTCCTAAAAAAATGTAGGGGATATTTTTCCCTTATCCCTACCTAAATTATTTGCTTAAGAACACTATGCTTTTATTAGTTTTTTTTTTAAAGTTTTCAGAGCAAATCAGCCTACATATAGATTGGTAATAATCTTCACTTAACACAGTAGCTAGTTTCACCTTGCCCTAGACACAGCATGCTATGCAAGTTATAGAAATTGTATTCTCAATGGCCCCTTAAGGAATCCAAAGAAGTATTACAATTTTGTTTCTCCTTAGCCAAGAGCCTATATTAAATAAATGGCTCTTGCTGTGATCAGCAGAATCCATATCCTCCAAACTGATTTCCCCCTCCCTCCTCACACACTTTCCCATGGATCAGTAAAACTTTATTACCATGCTCAGTTTTTAAAAACCAATCCAAATCCACTTTCATTGTTAACACAAAAAAGGTCACTCCAGCTATTTCTTTCCAATGGGATTGATAATTTTGAGCTGTCCTGAACATTAAACAAAGCAATTTCTTTTTACATATTGGAAAGGAAACTGCTTTGCATCTGGTGTATGTAATCCCCTGCCTTATTAAAGTATTTCAGTGAAAAATGTCAACCATGTTAGGCAGAAGAGAATGTAGAGAGCTATTCAAAACATGATGTCGGTCTTTAAACATGGAAGTGCTGCACATTTCTCTTCTATAAGGAAGCTCAAGGTTTAATTGAGACAGTGCCTATCAAGTCTTTGCTCTTGATCTTATTTACTGTGCCATAGTTTACAAATTGATAATATGGACTATTTTTTTTTTTTTTTTTTTGGATACCACACTGGATCAGGACTTGTGTCTGCAAGCTACTTCTCCACTCAGAAAATAAGCTTTTATAAAATGTTTGTGAGAAGGGCAAATTTACATCAAAGATGCCAAAACAGTTGTTTTGCAGAGAATCCTAGATCTGTTTTGCCTGAGTAAAGGATATTTATTGGTCCAGAAATGTAAAAGTTTTCCAAAACACATCAGAACATAGCATTGTATGCACTTAAATTGTTCAGTCTACAATCGGGCTTCCACATTTTCAGGTTTGACTTTCATAGATTTGATTAGTTGTGAGTTTCTTCATATCCTGCCCCCTGCCAACCTCAGGTGCTTCTTTTCTGGGGCACCTTCCCTCTCGGCAGTTCCGATCAGGTTACACAACCTTTTAAAAACCCATCTCCTTCTCCAATTCCACCATCAGCCACTGCATGGCTCACAGCCCAATTTCTCAGCACAGCGAACTCTCTCCCAATGCCCCCTCACACCCAAGGAATGAGATGAGTGAAAGCGAGGAATGTTTGACACCCTCCTCCTTTCACTGACCTGGACCCTGGGTGCCCATTCTCTTCACCATGCTTCAGCCCCCTTCCCACAGACAAACACATTTTCATATTTGTAATTTTTCCATTTTTGCAATGGTCCTGAACCCCTAAGCCTTGGGAATGTAGAGGGCCAACTGTACATTGCATAGGTTTTCTGGGTTTCAGGGTCCTGGATGAAATCTCAGGGAATTGAAAATTGTCTCCAGGCAATGATGGTAAGGAGCACTGAAGAAGGAAGTTTGTTTCTTGTACATGAAGTGACTTTTTAAAGCTTGGACTCTTAATTTCCACCCATTCTCAGCTAGTGCCAGAGATCCCTGGTTTAGTGCAAAGATACTTGTAGATGTGTTGTGCTTGTGCAATGTCAATTATCCAAAAAAAAAAAAAAAGTGAAAAGAGGAGAGAACTGGAGAAGAGAGAAGAAGGGCCCATCATGGCACTTGGAGTAACATAAGTGTGGAATGTCAGCATATTGACTTGTGAGTCATCTTATCATATATGGCCCAGTGGCAAAGGCACAAAACCTAAGAGGTAACAAAGCTCTTTCCAGAAGTTCCAAAAACCAGTGAAGGGCCTTGAAAAAATTCCTCACATGTCATATAGAGAGGCCATTTGTGAGACTGCATTCCACTGTTACAGTGGCATTATTCTACTGTCAACATCCTCTGGAATTCTGGGGTTTGTAGTTTCCTGAGGCCAAAGAGCTCTCTGGCTGAGAATTCTGAAGATCCCTCCTTAAACTGCAAACCCCAGGATTCCATAGGATTTTGAAAGTGGAATAATAGCACTCAGAGGTGTATCTAGCATAAACAGTGCCGAGGGCAAGTGTGGAAGTTGCACCCCTATCTTTGGAACCATTTCCTCCCCCTCCTCTGCTAAATCTTCCAGCACGGCTTTTTTGTACCCCCTGGCATTGGTGCTCAGGGCATGTGCCCTACTTGCCCCATCCTAAATACACCTCTGATAGCATTGTAAAGTGTACTGTGGAAGTGGCCCTAGCGAGAATGGTGCTGAGTCCATCAGCTACTGCACAAGTATCTGCCCATTGAAAAATGCTTTGTCTTTGCTCTAGCTCTGGGTTGACATGTCATCCAGTTAGTAATGTTTACAAAGATCCTGCCCCCATGTACAATTCCACAATCAGCTGACCCAGAAGCAGTTCTGGTCCACCTCCCAACCCTTGCTTGCCTCACCTCTTGATAACACTGAGACTATTTCTGCACTACACTATTATAGTGCTATTAATTCCACTTTCAACATCCTATGGAATTCTAGGGTTTGTAGTTTACTGAGGCCAGAGAGCTCTCAGGCGGAGAATTCTAAATGCCCCTCCCTAAACTGCAAACCCTAAGATTCCATAGGTTGTTGAAAGTGGAATAATAGCATTATAACAGTGTAGAAATGGCCAAAGACCCACCCCCTATGACATCACAAGGGTACACCCTGACATATCATAAGGACTCAATGCCCAGTCTTAGTTTTTAATCCTGAAATCTCAGGGAATGAGATTTACAGAGTATAACCCAAATTACAGTCAAGGAAAAAAGCAGTCAAAGAAACAACAGAGTACTTCATAAGATACAACCAAGATGACATCAGAACTTTTCCAGAAATTTAGTTTTATCAAGAAAATAAAATTGCAGTTTAATTGTTCACTATGAAAGCTGTGCCAGAGGTGGAAGAAGAACAGGAGAATGACCATTCATGGAGTCCACTGAGTGGTTGCTTGGCTTCTGAGCAGCCAAAATGCAGTGGAAACTGAAAGGGGGCTGGTAGCAAGAGAATGGATTCTATTTTTCATTCTTTATGTTTTGTACAAATGCAGAGGGACAGCACAAGGATTCAAGTTACTTAAAAAAGTGGGGGAGGGAGGGAGCGAGGGGGGAGGAAGGAAGGAAGGAAAAAGCAACGAACTGTTCTTCAGACTTCAGTGACAGCAGTAAGGCTTTATCATGCATAATCCACTAGAAAGAAGAGTGAAAAGGGAGGATTCAAAATGGAGAGCTTTTATGCATAACCTTCTCTAGAAGTGCCCAGATTTCAGGGGTGTAAAAATAAAACAGAGCAAAACACAAGAGGACACACAAGAGACTCACCCAGTTCAAGTGTTTTAGGGTAAATACTGCTATGGATTACAGAAACTGTTACTTTGAGAGAGAAACCCCATCCTGGGGTCTACAATTCTAACGTTAAAATATAGCTCCATATGCCAGAGAGGTCCCCTGAAAGGGCACGTAGGCAGGCATGGTCTGAAAACCAACAACCAGGTCAGGCCAGTAAAATCCCCATCATGTAGCCCCAGGAAACCTGAAGAGGTGTAAAGACACAATAAACAAAGGGTCCTCAGCCACGAGACGCTGACTTGAGAGGATTAGCGTGTGTACCTCAGGTCAAGCAAATATCCCATCAGGTGCAGACCAGAAATCATACCACAACACCTCCAAAATTCCGGAGATTTTGGCAACAACTAATAATCTCATCATGCCAAGGAAATCACCAACGTGGGGCTTCGTGGCCACTGCAACACCTATTGTTCTCCCTGGGAAAGGCTTAGTCCTCCAGGTATTTTTTCTGCTATAAATAGTCCCAGCTTTTGAGTGTTTCTTTGGATCACTCCCAGTCATCCCAGCAGACCACTGCTCCATCTGTTGAGTAATCTCCTCAGCCCTCTTCGTGCTGAGCCCCACTTCTCCGCTGTTTTTCCCAGACCAAGGACTTCAAGAAAAGGTGCAGTACTACCCCAGCTACAACCCCTTCAATATTCCCCTATCCAGTTTCCTCTCTTTTACTTCTTAATAGGTCTTGAGTGAGGGTGTGAGTGATTGTGTTGGTGCGTGAGACTTTCATTCAATAAAATCATTTATTAGACATTTTCGTTTGGTTTTTGGCTTGGCCTCACCCCGTAAAAACTGGGTAAAAAGACCCCGCTAGGTTACGCTGCCTCTTGCAGTGCTATTGCTTGTGCTTTAGCTAGTTTCCTTTCCCCATCAAGTGGAACACAGTAAGGTGTCCCCTGAGGGACCTCCGAAATTAGGGTAACAAAACCCTCCTAAAATAGGTGGTTTTAGAAATTTCCAGGTGCACAAAAGGAAGACAACTCTGCTTCTTTAATTAACAAGAAGGAGAAAGCTATATGCTACAAGTGGTTTTAAAATTCTTCCTGGAAGGAACACTTGCAATCTCTCAACTCTGTGTAGCCAGTCAATAGAGGACACTGTGCTGATTTGGATAGATTAAGCATGGGGTTATATTGAGCTGCAATAGCAGGATACAGAAGATATATAATGCCTGCCCCCCCATTTCATTCAGCAGATCAGTGGCAACCTGACGCCCTCCAGACATTTTGGACTACAGTTCTGATCACCCTGGGGCTAATGGGATTGGCACTCTAAAATTTCTGGAATATACTGTATTGCCTGTCCTTGCAATAGAGACTGTTAGCAGAAAATTTCCACATGCACTAGGTCTCTTCATTTGGCAGATCCTGTTAGCTTAACCTTTCAAGCAAACTGTAACCTTTTGGCCTAAAATGTTTGTATGAGCACACACAAAATGGTGGTAGGGTCATGATATCCAACAAGAGAGTAGTACTTTCCAACAACAGTTCATTTCTATTTAACCACCTTTCTGTGCTAGTTTCATTCAAAGACATTCATAACAATTTGAAACCCAATAATAAAATCATTTTTAAAAGAGTACTTTCCTCTCTGAAACAAGCAAATAGTTTTTAAAAAAAACCTAAAATAATTATTTTTCAACAATTATACATCTGCAGAAACCAGATTTTTGAAAAGAAAAGAAAAGAAAAAGAGCAGCTTCTAATTTCTCACTAAACACCTGGTGTCTACATGGGAAAAGGAATGTTTTCATTTATAGCTAGGAAAGAAATTATTTAAGCTACATAACTATCACTGAGAAAGCATCCAAAATAATTTGGGAGATGGATAGAATGTTAAATGATACCCTGTCCCATCTGCTGCACTAAAGTAACTCACTCCACAAAGCTACTGGAATAAGAAAGGGTAGGCTTTTCATAAAGAATTCTGTGGTGAAAGGCACCCTTATACCGCATTCTCTATCTCCACAGTATGCCTAATATAGATAAGGCAGCACACGTGAAAGAGCACAGGGTTATTTAATGTCTGCAGCCACCATGAAACTTTATGTGGTATGACCCACATTTTGTACCCTGGCATGTTTATCTGAAGTTATTACTCCTATTGAAAACAATGAACAGGTTGGTTCCCCTTCATGGCTTGTAAAATGTGCCCTTAGCAACCGACTTAATTTGTCCATTTCAAAGCATTCACACTTGGGAACCCAGGGAAAAAGCAATTTCTTTCATATCCATGCCCTGAAACAAGTGATCTGATTATCAAAGCTTCCAGACTCCCAACCACTATTCCCATTTCAGTAACCTCCTGTTCATCCTCTTGAAAAAAAAAACAAGGGGAGGTAACCTGACTGGGCTTTGTAGTACAATAGGTGGCAAAATTACATTTGAAAAAGAGGCACTATGTGAGCTTTTAATACAAAAGAATGCATACAATAGACGTTAATGGACTTTGATTTGCACATTATTAAACTGAAACGTGTATGACCCACAAAACTACTTGTTAGAAGTGTACATCTTCATACAAATCCTGAACCAAAGGAGGTTGCTTCAGAGAGATCTGGAGATTTTCAAAGTGATGCAGATATGTTCCAAAGCAGCTAAAAGTGAATGATTCTACCATAGCCTCCAGTCACAGAACTTTTGGGAAAGACAATGAATTAAGATATCATGCTTCTTCTACCTTGACCTGAGCTTTTCATACAATAGAAGCATAGAATCAGAGCTGGAAAGGAGGTAACCTAGTCTAACCCCCTGCCATGCAGCAATACACAACTAAAGCACTCTTGAAAGATACCCATCCAAAATTTCTCTAGTTAAGGACCTACAAAGAAGGAAAGGCCACCAAAGCAGTCTATTCTACTGTTGAACAGTTCTTACAGTAAATCATTTCTTCCCAATATTTAGGTGGAATCTTTTTTCTTGCCTTTGGAATCCATTGGATCTGTTTCTGGTGTCTGCAATACCAAAAACAAGCTCACTACATCTTCTACACAGCAGATAGCTATCACATCACCTCTCAGTATTCTCTTCTCCATGCTAAACATATCCACCTCTCTAAGTCATTCCTGACAAGGCTTGGTTTCCAGACCTTTGTTCATCTTGGTTGTCCTTCTCTGAATACTGTCCAACTTGTCAATATTCTTCTTGAACTGTAGTGCCCAGAATGGGCCACAGTATTCCAAGTGACATCCAACATTTCACATGCCTTAAAATGGGAATGTTTAAATAGTGGTGGTGATATATATGTTGGAGGAGTTCTGACTTATGTTAAGATACCTATTGCTTTTCCTTACACAACCCAACCAATCAATTATCTCCAAGTTCATCCTTCCCTAATATTCTTTCCTGACAATTCAGACCTTATTTTTTAAATATTCCTGCTGTTGTTTTGGTGAGTCTGTAAAACAATTAATAATTAAATTGCTGCCTTTCGGATAAGTCCTGATTTAAAAAAAAAAACACCACTTCTGTTCTTTTCTTAATTGAGCAGGGACTACATTTCTTATCACTATGCTAGACAAAGAAATAGCAAGTTTAATTCCATTTCAGATTGGTAGCAGGGCATCAGATCCCAGAAAATGGCATTTGCAATGTTATACAGGATACAGGTCTATACAGGAAATGGGAGAAAGTGTGGTTTACGAGATGTTAGACTGAAGCTCCCATCAGTATTGGCCAGCATAACCAAAAGTGATGAGTGGTGAGCATTATAGTACAACAACACATGGAGGAACACTTACAGGAAGGGGAAAGTATTTCTCTGGATTTGAGAAGCTTGATGAAAGTAATGCTTTGTTTCTTCCAAAATGCTTTGCATGAAAAAAATACAACACACCTTGAGAATTCACACATTGAAGAGGAAAATCAGTGGTGACTTTTTCAAAAGACTGGGAGCCTTTAATAGGCTTTTTGCAAGAAAAAGAGTACAATAAGCTGACCGTAGGTTTGACAATTAATACATTTGGAAAAACAGCAGCTGAAGCATTTGAATGGTATTTGTAAGTATAGAAGTCATTTTATGTAGTTATATATAATCTGCATTAGTAAAGCTGGAAGCCAACATATATCTTTTTTGTATATATCTTTTTTCTTAGTATTCTTTACAATTTTTTACTATCTGTGCTTATTCTTAGAACTTTTTTATTTATTTTTTCTTGTTTGTAATTTGCTGTTTCTTTTTCTGTTTTGTCAGTATATACAGTACTGTGAAAATGCTTAATAAAACTTACTTTAAAAAAAGAATTCACACATTTACAAGGGAGTTTTGAAGGAATGGGACATGCATAAAACAGTATGAATACTTTATGTGCAGATTTTAGAATGTGCACAACTGGAAGCACATACTTTACTTAATCGTGAAAACTGGGTAAAAGGGATAAAGTGCACAAAGAAATGTGCATGTTAGGAAAAAGGCATTAATCATACCTGGATTTCCATGCAGAACTCCTTACACACAAAGTCTCACAGTGTGATGCAAGATGTGGACAGAAAGAAAATGCAGGTAGGATTTTAAGAAACTGAATGTGATTGAGACTGAGGCCATTTCCACATTAGACTGATATAGGCCCTTTCCACACACAGCGAGGGAAACACTCCCTGCTGCTACTCACTGGCTTTTTGGTGGGTCCGTCTGGGTCCGTCCTGACAAGGAGTAGTGCAAGCTCATTGCTCCGCACTACTCCGGCATCCAAAATGGCGGCTTCCGGTTGGTGGAGGCTCCCCACCAACCACTGAAGCTCACCAGCCTAAAGCCCGCCCCTGGCAGATCTGCAGGCTCGCACTGGTGCAAGCCTGCAAATCTGCACCGGAGCATGGGAACGGAGTGGCACGCTTTGTGCTTTTTAAAAACCTGAAAAAAAGGTTTTTAAAAAGTACGCTGCGCGACCACTTCAGGTGGCTCTGGAGTGGACTGAGGTGCGGAACTGCGACAAGTAGTCTGACCCAGTCTGCTCCCAAGGTCAGACAACCTCCGTTAGAAGTCACACCGTGCCATTCTACTTACCCCGTGTGGAAAGGGCCATAGTGCTATTATTCCGCTTTCAACGTTCTATGGAATCCTGGGGTTTGCAGTTTAGGGAGGCCCTTCCCTTTGAGACCCCTCCCTAACCTGCAAAGCCCAGGATTGCATAGGATGTTGAAAGTGGAATAATAGCACTATAACAGTCTAGTGTGGAAAATGTCTGAGTGATTGTACCTCCCTATTCACATATCCCCTATCCTTCTTTTAAAAGCATCTTAAAATTCCCTACCATAGCAAGAGAGGCAAGATTTCCCATGCCCACATCAAAAAAAGTTCATTTACGCATACAGTCTAATGTAAAAACAACTTCACATTGTGTCATAGTCCAAAACCAGATATCTTCAAGGGGATCCAACGGCAGAAATGCTTACACGTTGGGAATGAACCTATGTAGAACCCAGCACCACAGAAACAAGTTGCAGTATTCTCAGATAGCTGTCCAAAACAGGTGGAAATGGCTAGTGGAAATCATTCACACATCTCATGATCAGTCCAGAGATGCTCATTGCCAAAGAGGGATTCATACATCATGCACTATAAGCTCATTTTGTTGTGCATTTTAATCTTGAATCTTGATTAGGATGCAGTAACACACCCATCCATCCATCCATTAAAATGCATCATGTGTGTAGAAACAGGTCTGCAGTTCTGCTCTGCTACTTTGCATTTGATATCTTGGTTACTTAGTGCCAACTTAGTGTGGGGCACAAGGCAAACCAATTGATGTATTCTAGTGGTGTGGGACATCATGTTCGTTGTTGTTGTTTTCCCTGATTATGTCACATTGAAAATAATTGCCAGAAGTGGGTTAAGGCACTATAAATAGAAAAAAATGTGTGTTCTCCTATAGAAGTATTTGCAAAGCAACACAGAAGAGACAAAAGAACATAAAAGGCATAGGTAGTACTTGAAAATATAGGACACTGCAGTAATGTCCTAGGGCTTTTTCACACTACATAGTTATAACACTATGATTCCTCTGTGATCTAAGGGTTTGTTCAGTCAGAAGTGCTAGAGGAGCTCTCTGGCAGAGAATTTTAAATGCCTCTCTCTAAACTACAAATCCCAAGATTCCACAGAATGCTGGCATGGCAGTTGAAATGGAATCATAGTGCTGTAACTGCATAGTGTGAACAGTCCCAATACACTGTTCTTAAGGAATGAAGGGAAAGTAAATGTTTGTGGCTTACAAGAAAAAGGAAGTTTTATTTGTAGCATTTGGGAACAATGAATTCCAAGAAGAAATGTGATCAGACTACGTTGTCATTGATAACCAATCACAGAATAAGGAGATCAGACACTGGAGATTGGGTTAAATGAGGGCCACTTTATTTGACCTAACCTATTTAAGTTGCATTGGCCTGGAAATGAAGCAAAGCAGTGGAGCAACATGATATGAGTCCAGCTGAGGCCAGAAGACAATCTCCTCAGCCTTCTCTTAGGTGAAACACCTCAGCTCCGAGGACAATCCAAATACCTGGGTTGCTCCCCAAAAATAGTAATTGGACGGTAACTCAGGGGAC
This sequence comes from Ctenosaura bakeri, assembly GCA_948474755.1. Lineage (NCBI taxonomy): Eukaryota > Metazoa > Chordata > Lepidosauria > Squamata > Iguanidae > Ctenosaura > Ctenosaura bakeri. Next base: position 213,328 of record CAOLHI010002112.1, on the reverse strand, counting down.
TCTCAATCAAGCCTCAGAATTCTATAAGTGAACACATGGATCCCAATTAAACTCACGGATAGCCTCTTTCCCCAGTCCCCAGGCCTCAAAACCCTATAAGGGGAGGCAGTGCAGGGAGAATGTAAGTCTTTGGTGATCACCAAAGATTTATATCCCCCCCCGCAACTGGGTGCCAGGTGAAAGCATATTTAATGACACCACCCATAGCTAGTTGTCAAAGTCCCACAGATATAGTATGGGGTAGGCAAAAAAAAAAAAAAAATCCCCAGGTAAAAAGGAGGGGGAAAAAACCCACCTGACCCCAAAACAACCAGACAAGTCTCATACTATAGAAAGGGTGGGACAGTGTGCAGCGCTGCAAATATCCAAAAAAGAATGTGAGGGGGCACTCAGACTTCATATAGCTCCCGATTTCACTCCGTCACATGCAGCATTCTGGCACCCAGTGCCAGATGCAAAGCATCCTGATCTCTCCCATGGAGGGTATCGAAGTCCTACCCTCTTCTGCAGCACCATTTGCCCTGTATGTATTGTACATCTTGTATAATAATTGAATTTAAAAACAGATGTAGCTTTAGACTGTGGTATGCTTCTTGACCATTTTTTTTGTCTTTATCTGCTTCATGCCTTGCTCAATGAAAACAGGCTTATCAAAACCTGGATTGCTAGCCCAATTATTTTGAGGCTGAATTTTAGTCAGATCCAGTTGCAACCAATACAAAGCAATGTATTTTTTCAGAAAGCAGTCAGTGAGCCAATGATTTGACATCATAGTTCTTTTGAAAGACCGAGGATATGTTTACAGAATATACAGGTAAAAAGAAAATAAACAGAAGATGAACTATTTTCTTTTACATCTCAGATACAGCATGAAAGATAACAGAAGTAGGAAATCCATTCTTTTTAGCTCAACAAAAAACAAAAAAACAAAAAGAATCCTCACATTGTTTTTTCTAAAGAACTGCAGAGTTCCAGAATGGTTTGCATCCATAGTAACCATACTGTTTTTCTTCCTCCTCCTTCTCCTCAACTGTCCTGCTGAGGCAACCTTTGGAATAAGAGACCAGCTATCAGTTTTGGGAGGAACAGCACTTCACAACAGCTTCCAACATTTTATTATATTTTATTCAAAGGGAAGTGTGACATCAACTCATTTAAGAACATAAGAGCCATGTTAGAATCAGGAGAAACAAAATCATCTCCAAATGGACTGCTTGGAATGGCTAGAGAACCTTCCAGAGCAAGCTTTTGATCCCAAAATAGCTGCAGTGGGGAGGAAGAGGGCCAAAACACCAAATTCCACTATTTAGGCACTTGCATAAGGAGGCATTTCAAAAACCTGTTCAGGAAGCAGTTCTCCATTAACCTGCAAAAAAGTATACAGACACAACTCTCCCCCACCCACCCATCAGAACACAAACAGTGACTGTAATGACTGGAAAGCTGCCAGCCACCCCACCACTATCACTGCCAATCCCTTTGTGTGTGTAAACACGAATCTCATTCCCTCCCACATTTCACAGATGAAAACTGGAGCACATTTGAACTAGAAACATCAGAGTACTGTTAAGACAGCAAACGTTATTAATAAGGAAGAGTACACAAGCTAGAAGAGACCGCAGCAGTTTGCTTTGGCTTGAATCTACAGGGAAGAACAATATTCCACCTCCCTTCTGTCTTCTTCCTCAGCTGAATCAATGGAGTACAAACTGCTTCTGCCCTTTGAGCTCAGTTTGCAGCTTCTGAAGTAAGCTGAGGCGAGGGAAGAAAGTGGGAGGAGGAGAGAGAAACTGGAATATTTTAAAAGCATCTGAAGAAGTGGGATGACAAGGGATTAATTGAGACTGTCCCTGCTGCATCCAGACAGTTGGAAGGTATGGGATCTCAGCCTGTGTCTGAGGCATTCTTCAAGATACAAAATGGCAGCTCTACTCTTGTTGTTCCTTGTGGAAGAAAGGAAGGGGAGAAGGAAGGAGGGAAAAGCACAACAAAGCTGAAAGTTTGAGAGCAAAAGAAGCCATGCCACTTCCAATCCAAATAATGAAGCAAGTCGTCACCCCAACAGTTTTTTGTGAATTACATCTAATTCTGGAGTTTAGCTGGTGGTATTCCCTCCATGCTATTTCTCTGCCAGCAAATGCAGTAGGTGTTTTTTGACATTTTCACTTGGCCCTGAAGAATTCTGATGACCACACACTCATGCACACATCCATCCATCCACTTTCCTCAGTGGACAGATAGGCCTTCAAACTCACAGCCCCAGTATCTCAAGACCTTGGCAAAGATACAGGGCCAGCAGCTTTGGGATTTCTCCTCACCCCCACCCTGCTTCCCTTTTCCCTGCTGCAGCCATAATGGAAAACAAATCTGGGGCATTCTGCACATCACAGCAACACTTTGAGTAAAACACAGCAGCAGATGTTGCCAGAGTTGTCCTTTTAAAATCAGAAAGGTACTGAACTATGTAATACGTTCTTTGGCAACTGCCTTCTGGAAGAAATAAGATTTTACAGCTACACAGCTGCAATCTCTGTCATATACAAGTGGAGCAATAACCATGTTTTTAATTGTCACAATCAGAAGGAAGCTCACAGAGAAAACTATGTGGAACATACATATGTGCCCATTTTCCTTTCCTGCTTTGCCCTGTAGACTTGTATTTTCAGCTGAATTCTGTTGACTGAGACTATTCCTATCCCTCTATTCTTCTACTGCATTCCTCAAACCAATATAGACGTGGTAATCCTGTTTTTTCCCCCTGAGGGCCCTTTCATATAACAGAATCATGGTGCTGTGATTCCACTTTTAACTACAATGGGTGCAGCATCCTATGGAATCCTGAGGTTTATATTTTGGGGGGGGGGCACTAGAGGAGCTCTCTGGCTGAAAATTCTAAATGTTTAATATGAAATGGCCCTAAGAATCCTATGCATGGTATGAGTTAGTTTTTAAAAAAAATGAGCAACTGGTGCAATGTCATCCTGTGAGCTTCAAGAGATTTGGATACTGTACCACACCCCAGCCATCTAAGAGTGCAATCCTATGCATGCTTACTATAAAATAAGTCCCACTGTCTTGACTTGGTGTGTGGGATGGTTCAATATGTCTACCAAATATCTTACTATCTTGCCTTTCTGTGTTAGAAGGATGCAATTAAGATGTGATATTAACAAAAAAGGAAAATCCTGAGTTCTTGTGGTATGCTCTGGAACACACAATGCAATTAGGTTATGTGTTGAATTCTCACTCTCTTTTAATGATAAAACATAAAATTGCTCTCAAATGTCACCATTTCAACCCCAAAATTTGCACTCTTAAAAAATCTAGTGGAATCTGGATGCCCAAGGAATAATGATAATTATTTGGCAGGGAGAGGAAACAATAACTCATTAATAAATGCTGGACACTTTTTTTTAGATTAAAAAATATTTATCTGTGCAACCTCTCTAAGAACACATTGTAATGACACAAGATAAAGCCAGACCAGGCCAAGCTCTACCTTTTTTCTCCTATCCCCACAGAAGCACAACTTAATTGGTCCACTGCTGCAGCACATTTCCATCCTAGCCTGCTATAGCGCGATGATTCCACTTTCAACATCCTCTGGAATCCTGGGGTTTGCAGTTTCAGGAGGGGCTAGCCAGCCCCTCCTGAAACTGCAAACCCCAGGATTCCAGAGGATGTTGAAAGTGGAATCATCGCGCTATAACAGGCTAGTGCAGAAATGGCACAGGTAGAGGAAGGAAGATGGGGCAGTCAAGCAGAGCTTAGTTGTATTCTTACAGCTGGAGCCTGGAAGAAAACACTATATTCCAATGTGGTCTAGAAAAATGATGCCTTTTTCATTCATCTGGCTGCAGGAACACAGCTGGTAGCTACCTGCCACACCGGCTCTTCTCCTACCTCTGAATGATTTTGGGGTATGCCCTGGAAGCAGGAAAGAAGATTGTATGCCCACTGGGTTGTTGCATGAAGAAGGCAGTGGATGTCTCCTTCCACAATGACCCCCAAAAGACATGTTTGTTGTTGTTGTTGATGATGATGATGATGATGATGTCTGCCTTATATTGACTTATGTTGCTCCTAAGACAAGCTTATCATGGGGCTTTCTTGACAAGATTTGTTCAGAAGGGGTTGTCTTTGCCTTCCTTTGAGGTTGGGAGAATGTGACTTGATCAAGGTCACCCAGTGGGTTTCCATGGCTGAGCAGGGATTTAAACCCTGGTCTCCAAAGTTGTATTCCAATCCTCAAACCACTATACTAGGCTGGCTCCCATAAGCATAATATTTGCATGTGTCACCAGCAGAACTCTGGCCTTTGATTGTGAGTGGTATGGAGCATAAAGGGTCTTTATCCTGAATAAGTATGCTGGAAGTGAGGACCAGGTGGCTATCCAGATGTTGTTGAATCTCAACTTCAATGAACTGTAGCCAACATGGGAAAACTGAAAGTTGTGGTGAAACAATGTCTAGAGCACTATCCCTGCTATATCTAAATGGCAAACCCATTCTGTGCCAATATTTATATGTGCCAAAAGGTACCAGAGGGCTTGGCAGAACCCCAAAGTCTGACAAAAGGTGTAGAGTGGGAGATGGACCCACAAAACAGTCCAGTGGGCATCCTCAAAAGGCACACTCACTAGGGACAGTCAGGAAAATGGTGGCAGAATAGGACATCCCAGAAGACATAGCTCACTGGCTAGCTGGCCAGCTGAAACCCTAAACAGGTGCAGCTCCCAAAGTAACCCTGTGTTACAGGTACCATTAGTAACAGTTAATTCAGAAATATTCTAGATGACTTCCTTTCCCACTGCACTGCACAGGATTACTCATACTATCCCAGCCTTTCTTTGCTGCCTGTTGAGGTGACTGCTTTCAAAAACCTTGACAGAAATATTCTTTCAGATCATAAGCACACAGGAATATCCCCCTGCTGCACTGAATCCAGCAACACCCCACAAAATGAAATCAGCAGAACAACCTCCAGTTGGCAGACAAAGGGGGAGCTGCAACATACAAAGCCAGGACAAATGGGATGCATTATAAATTGCAGCCAGTTTGACCATATGTGGTCAAAAAGCATAGTAAATGGCAAACCTTCCCTACCCTGGTCAAAGCTAGCATCCTTTTAATAATCTTGACCACCACTACCCCCACAAAAAAGATGACAAGTATGATGAAGGTGGTATCCCCAGACACATCAGCATGGCAGATCCATTTAGCAAAAGTCTTCCTGAAGCAAGCCCTGTGTGACTAAGAGAGCCAGAGGTCAGCTTTTCTTCTGCCAATATGCTAAGCCTGTTCCTGTCCCCTGTGCCTTTTTTTTTTTTTAAATGACTTGTCCTGAATTCTTTCTGTGGGGAAAGGTAACACAAAGTCATCTTTTCGGAGAAAGTCACAACTTTAACTGGATGAAGTCTGACAATTCCCATTGCATAGTTTCCAGCCAAGCTTGATGTTCTGCATATCACTCCCCGCCCCCTTCCAGCAATGCTCTGTCAGGGCATATAAATTTAACAAGCTCGGTAAACAAAGCACCCAAAGAGAGCGGCTACCAACAACATTCAAAAATGTTTCAACCTAAAGTCAACCAGAATTAGACTGTATCCTATCATAGTATTAATAATTTCACTGCTTCTCTGCCACTATGACATTGCATGTTTTCAAAATAACTTTTCCTTTACAGCAGAGGCTAATGTAGCACCGCAGTATCCAAGGCCTGTTTCACACAATATATTTTTTTCATCTCTGCAAGCAGTTTTGTATTAGGCTGGACATATACCGGCATGGGCACAAACTGTGTGTACTGAGCAACCACAGCCATGCTCTCTAACAATTTCTATGATCTAATTGATGTGAGCACTGGGGAGAAGCACCATCATAATCATGGAAGGTGCTGAGTGGGGACCGTAGTCAAGATTATCCAGGTCACACGTTATCTTTATCAAAACATGTTAGACCTGGGGAACGCACTAACCAATAAAATGGCTTTAAAGTAGCTATAATTTATCACAAAGACGTGCACTTCATGACAGGGGATAAGATCTTCCATGATGTGCGCACATACTTCAAAATATTCATTAAGTGCAATAGTTCACCTGAAAAGGTAGCAAGAACTATGATTTATGAGATACTACAGAAAAAATACGCCCTCTCAAATCCACATACCGGTAATGGTGGCCTCAGCTTTCCTCTGTCTGTGGTATGAAGGTCTCATCACTGTTCTTTCCTTCATAGGTATGAACTGCCTTTGTGTTCTTTTCTGTCTCATGAACACCCATTTCATGACATTTCTTCCTGTTTGCACATCATGAAACTTTCAATAGCACCTCTCCTTTTGCATATGAGAAGCACAGGGAGCTAAAAGTCAACTTTGTGTCTTATATTTTGCATAATTACTGACCACTGGCCAAGCGAACCAGGACTTAATAGGAATTAAAATACAAATATAGAAGTTGACTGAAGATGGTGGGTATTGTAGCACAAAACATATGGCAAGCACTTAGATGCTTACTCCCGGATGAAAATCATCCAAACCAAAGTATCTTCTTCATCTACGCACATTTCCTTTGCTTATTTTTATAGGCAAGACTAAGGACATTTCCGCACCACACTGTTATAGTGCTATTATTCCACTTTCAACACCCTGTGGAATTCTGGGATTTGTAATTCACTGAGGCCAAAGAGCTCTCCAGCTGAGAATTCTAAAGGCCCCTCCAAAAACTGCAAACCCCAGGATTCTAGAGGATGTTGAAAGTGGAATAATGGCACTATAACAGTGTAGTGCGGAAATGGTCTGCTGCCTGGGGCAAGCTTCTTGCTCTACTTATTCTTGGGATATATTCCTCAGTGCAGGTGCTTGAGGGAGAAAAATTCTTGCAGACTTATTCTGCCAGCTGAGCAAACCACCAACAGAACAATAAGTGAAGCTAATTGTAGGGCCATATCCACACTACACTGTTACAATGCTATTATTCCACTTTCAACATCCTATGGAATTCTGGGGTTTGCAGTTTAGGGAGGGGCATATTTGACCTTAGTAAACTACAAATCCCAGAATTCCACAGGATGTTGAAAGTGGAATGATAGCATTATTACAATGTAGTGCAGAAATGGCCTAGGAATTGTGCCTGACTGTGGAGCAAATGGATTCCCATCAATTAAAGAATGAGTGAGCTGCAATTGCATATGCAAAGTACTGTTGTTTCAGTGAAAAAAAAGTGTCACAAGTTTTACATCAGGAAACCCTAGATAGGTTGGCAAAGAATCACTACAAATAGGAGCTCCACAGAGTATTTCCCATTTGTATATCACCCTAAAAACCTACACATCTCTGGAGCAGGAGTCTGTGTCGTTCCATGCCAAAAGGGAGTAGAATGACTTCCTCTTTCATGCATTATAAAGAAATATGAACAAGGATATCATTATTTCTGCAACGGCACGGTATTAAACTGTAATATGCAGCCCCTCGTCATGGTACTCCTTATAGGAAAGGTGGGCAACTGCAGAGGGAATGGGGCCCAATTCTCCCCATTCCATGCAGGCCACACTGGCATGCTTGATGCAACTGGAAGTGATGTTATGTCACTTCTGGGTTTTCAACTTGCCTGTTTTCTTTACTTTGCTTTTGCTTCTGGTTATGCATGGTTGAGGGACAAAATAGCTTGGACCACTGAGGAGCTTCGAGGTCTGCAGTTTGGGGTTCCAAGGGCCATAGGTTGTACTTTGCCTATCCCTGCTATACTGCAACACTCCAAAGAAAGATACAAAAATGAAACTCACCATGTTCACCTCTCTTTTGGTATCTCTGTATCTCTTTGCACACATTCTAGCTATCTTTATTTCTACTATGAGCAGTTTTGTTTTTTGTTTTGTTTTTTTGGTAAAGTTAATGAGTCCTGCTCTCTCATTCAAGGCCAAGCTATCCCCAAACACTTTTGCTTAGATTAGGGAAAGCTTGTGGCAGTAGCTTGTTGCTAGGAAAATCCACTTCCCCTCCAGCTACTGCACATTATAGCACTGAGCCCATTGAACTCATCTGTTGATGCTAAGAAAAGAACTGGAATCAGTGGGCCCACTGCTCACTGTGAGTATTCAGACAACATCCAGTGCATTTATTTTCTCCACCTAACAATATTCATTACAAAGTCTGGCAGAGGTCTCTTGTCAAATTGAACTATTGAACTCAGAGTAGGAAAAGTCCCTCCCCGGGCAAGAGATTTAAATCATTTCCAAAGTTAATTTCCTGCTCCCAGACGGAGAACAAATCTAATCGGGTTTACTTCATTCTTCTGATGAACAGGAAAATGTTGCTTGCATACTCAAGAAGGGTAATATACTCATAGGCAATCTGAAGTCTCATATCACACAAGCAGACAAAAGTAGTACTTCTGAAATGCAACATGGATTTGAATGTGAATTGAGAGCTAGATTGGCAGAAATGTGATTCCTGCTACCCACCTACTGTAATGAAATGATACACCACCTGTAAATCAATAGTGCTTACTTGGTATACCACATATACTCATCTAAAAGAAGAGGATCCCTTGGAGAGGAAAGTTCAGAAACACAGCAATAGTTGCAGAGGGTAATCCTGAAGGACAGGGCAAACCTCCCACTGACTTCAGTGCAGACTAGGTCAAAGTGTCAGGCATCGACAGCACAATTACAGAGTCTGTAAGACAAGAAATTATTATCAAACATTTGCTAGAACTGTGACAGCTTAATATCAAGTTCAGCATCGCTTAAATTAATGTCTGACTCACTCAGTAATACACTATCTAGGCTGGGAACAATCAGTTTTAATATTCTCATATCCAAAATTCAGGATTCTATTTAAATTGTTTTTTCCTGTTAATCTTGTACTGAAGAAAATTTTCATCTGGATATTGCTGGAGGACAATTCTAACCATGCCCCCTTTCAAAACTTCTTTCTATGAAAGTACACTGAAATGGAGACATTTAATTTGGACTGTGATCTTGAACAGTGGCTCATCTTTATGAAAACCTGTTTAGGAATGGGGAGAAATGCTACTAGGGAAAAACAATTAACTGTAAGCACACCTCTATTTTCCTTTTCCTTCATGCTTCCTTCAGTTGTTAGCTTGATTAAGAACTCTGAAGATATTTTGGTTTTTAAAACTGAAAACAGAAACCATTCTAGGGGTGTAAGAGTCTTCCATGTCTTGCTTAAATTAATAGGCCTTGGTTGTTTTCAGTCAATAACTTGTCCCATTGATTTCAATAGGGATTTGGGTGCCAATTTCTCAGGATCATGCCTATGGCTTATATCAGAAGTTGGCAACCTGCAGTCTTAAGCTCACTTGTGACCCACTGTCTTATCACATGGGGCCTTTCGACTAATTTCCATAAGCCATCTGGAAGAGATCAGTTCAGACAATCCTGTTAACAATGACCCATCCCTTCTTTAGCATCCTATGTGACAGTCCAGATGTTGTTGGACTGCAAGTCTCAGCAGCCCCAGCTAAGTGAGCAAATCAGGTTTGTGCATGCACAGGTATAATAAAAATGCATTGCTCCTCCTTTCTTGTGCAGAGCTCATGCTTCCAGTTTTATCAAGGCTGGGCTTCAGGTGGAAAGACACTGCTTTCAAATGGAAAATATTCTTCCCAGTGAAGAGGCTGTTTTTCTCAAAACAGGCCATGGCACACAATCCAAGCTCAAAAAGGTGTGAGTATGGAGGCTCATCATCCACTGGGACTTTGAAAAGGATTTGAAAGAAGAGAAGCACTAGAAGACTGGAGGAAAATAGCACCCAGTCAAGACCTTAAAGAAACAGGAGAGTATAGGAATGCAAGTCATGTTATGTTTTTCTTTTATTTGTACTGTATAGGGTTTGCTCAGGGGTCTAAATACTCTAAAAGCAAGAGATCCTGTCTGATCTTGGAAGCTAAGCAGGGTCAACCTTGGTTAGTACTTGAATGGGAGACTGACAACAAACACCAAGTGGTGAACTGCCAAAGACCTCTTCTGAGTATTCCTTGCTTAAGAAAACCTTATGAAAAATTCATGGGGTCACCATAAGTTGAAAGACAACTTGAAGACACGTACACACATAAGCACGCAGGGATTGCTTCATGTCCTGTGTGGGTTGAGGTTGTTTTGTTTTGTGTGTTTTTTGGTACTATATAGTGTTTATACAGTAAGAGCCAGCATGGTGTAGTGGTTTGAGCATTGAACTAGGTCTCTGGAAACCAAGGTTCAAATGCCCGTTCAGCCACAGAAACCCACTGGGTGATGACCTTGGGCAGGTCACACTATTTCAGCCTCCAAGGATGGCAAAGGAAAACCCAATCTAAACAAATCTTACCAAGAAAAAACAGCAATAGGGTTGTCTTAGGGTTGCTATAAGATGGAAACAACTTGAAGATATACAACAGCAACTATAGCGTTTATATTGTGCTATTGTTATACACTTTTATGCTGACTGTTCTACATCCAATTGGTATTCCTTCCATGTATGCTATTGCCTGCCTTATATTGCTTATTGTAGTATATGTATTCTGTATTGCAGTACTTGCTGATTAGCATTTTGTGGTACGTGACTAGCACTATTTTCCTCTCTGTTGTGTAGCTCCCAAAATAGCATAATCAGCCACTTTTGCAATCTTTCTGTGTTGAAATGACGCTAGGAAATTCTCTGATCATGTGGAAAATCCCCTAACATAATGCAAGCATAGGCCCCTTGAGACTCACTCAGTGTAGGGAGGGAGATTTAGAATTCTCAGTCAGAACTCTCCTCAGGTACCTCAGTAGGAAACAGCAGGATTCCATAGAATCCAGCCATGGCAATTAAAAATGGAATCATAGTGCTGTTTTTGTGTGATGCAAAAGGACCTCTGGTGCCATCCTATGGAATTCTGGGAACTGTTGTTTTAAAGAGGGGTTCTTGGAATTCTCTGGCAGACAGCTCTAGTAACTATAAACCAATTACAGACCACAGAATTCTATAGGATATACCCATGGCAGTTAACTTGGACCCTTTCTGGACGCAGCAAGGGAAACGCTCCCTGCTGCTACTCACTGGCTTTTTGGTGGGTCCGTTTGGGTCCGTCCTGACGAAGAGCAGTGCAAGCTCGTCACTCCGCACTGCTCCCGCGTCCAAAATGGCGGCTTCTGGTTGGTGGAGGCTCTCCACCAACCGGAGAAGCTTGCCAGCCTAAAGCCCACCCCCGGCAGATCTGCAAGCACGCACTAGTGCGCGCCTGAAAATCTGCACCGGAGCACAGCGACGGAGCAACAGGGGGTCACGTGCTCCGTACTTTTTAAAAACCTCTTAAAAGAGGTTTTTAAAAAGCACGCTGCGTGACCAGTTCCGGTCGCTCTGGAGCGTACTGAGGTGCGGAACTACAAAAAGTAGTCCGCCCCAGTCTACTCCACAGTGCAGAAGACCTCCACTGGAGGTCGCTCTGCACCATTTTAATAGGCCTGTGCGGAAAGGGCCATGAACTCATAGGACTATAGTGTGAAAGGGCCCCATAACAGTTAAAGTGGAGTCATAGTGCTCTGATTGTGTAGTGTGAAGAGGCTTTTAATCTAAGTGCGCATAGTGTGTGCAACCCGAGGGTTAACTCTGGTCAAAAGCGATCTGATTGCCCCCAGGCATTGTTATGGACCACCTTCTCAATGTACATGTAATTAAATCAATTAAGTCCCATTAATTTAAAGCAGCTCTTTTTATGCTTCCTGACACTCACTCTTTCACTACTTATAGAAGTAGAGGAGCAAAAAATGAACTCGTCATTTCCTGGTGACCTTTCTCATGGTCCCTTTGTAACGAACGGGTAAGGTCAGTCTTCTGCTCTGTATATTCCTGCTTAACTGAATAAGTCTGCAAATGATGTGAAGTTGCTCTGGATAATAATATACAAAAGAACCAATGATGCTCGCTCGGTTGATTTGCTGGAGGATGCCGTGACTGAGAAACCTGAAATCTCCATAGCAACGTATCAGGTCTGCTAACAGCACTGTGACAAAAGTAACTTAATTTAAGCTCCACTACAGCACTTATGGCAATATTAATATGCAAGGCAATGTGAAGGCATATGATGCACTAAATTATTGTGGCGCAAGACATATAATGCTGAGCCTGACAACAGGTAGGGAGGGGCTTTGCACATCATGTTAAAATGCTTTGATGTTCTGCCTAACTATGCAATACAAGGTTAAGCAGAGAAGGGTTACATTGTAGATAAATGAGTGCATTTTCATAACATCTAGCTGTCTGTTGTTTTATTGCATGGGTACTGACAATATGTAGTTGGAGTTAATTGGCAAATGGCCTACGCTCTCAGCGTGGCTTGGACCATCGCATATGACCTATATCAGCTTAGTGATTTGCTTTTATTCTCTCTCTGGGTCTGTTTAAATATGAACTGAGGCCAATTTACAAGACTTGCAGGCAGAAGCTTGACATCAATCACAACAAGAGATGAGGAAGAAAGCAGGTGAGCCCAATTCTCAACCTCTGGAAAGGCCTTACAAAAGTAAATACAGATAACTTTTCCCACCTGGTAATGTGGATGGGGATACTGCAGCTCAGCTAGGGCAGGCTTCTCATGAGCAGACAGAGGCATCCACTTCAGGTGCCAGAAAATGAGAAGAGGATAATCTTTCACGCACCCTGAAAGCACCCCCTCTGTCAATTGAAAGAGTAGCTGTGACTGTTCTTTGGCTGGGGCAAATACTGCACCCAGTGATCATCTGGCCTTGATCTGGCCAGATTGAAGATTTAGTAGGCTGTGGAGAACTGTACCCACTACTTTCCAGTCGAAGCAATTCTGTGGGAGAGAAACAGCCAGTTTCTAGCTCACCAGAGACAGTGACACCCATATGACTTGCTATGAGAGATCCTCAGAGCCACAATCACATGATCTGCTAGAACACCCTGCTTCCAGTGCTTGACTTTGAGACACTGGCCATTTCCGCACTAGACTGTCATAGCACTATTATTCCACTTGCAACATTCTATGGAATCCTGAGGTTTGCAGTTTTGGGTGGGGCCGGGCCAGTGCTGCAGCACAGAGTTCTAAGCAACAGCTCTTTTGACAGGGTAGCTGTCTTTCCTTTTCCATACACTTTGCAGAAGCATGACAAGTCAGGAAAGGAAATACTTAGATAAAACCTGCACAAACTGGTGTTTTGTAACACAGTCATAGCCCTACAAAGACTTGACCGAGAGGTTATGAGGACAAAGTTGTTTTATACTCCCAGCAGATGTGAGGAAGAAGGTTGGAGTGTCTTGATATATCTTTGCATCAGGGTAGAATTGCAGAAGGTCCTGAGCAGATATCTATGTCCACATCAATCCCAGCCTCTTGGTTTCCAGATCATCCTGCTCTCCCACACCTAATATTCAGCAAAGTGACTGGTAATTTTGGGAACTTTTGAATACTCACTTGGTTGTTATATTGCATGAAAGGTAGTCAGGAACAGTGATGGGATTTACAAAGGACATTGCATGGTAATCACTTGATCACCTAGGCTGGGTCCTGCCAGAGAGAAAACACATAAGTATTGTTAATGACTATCCAACAGTTCTTTTCTATGGGTTCTTCAGACTGACATTTAAGGTTTTCAGGCCCAAGGGCTGGAAAAGAGACAATGTTAGGGGCTCTTGTAAAGTCTTGATTCATGAGACAGAAAGGTCTTCATATCTACTGGCCAGTCTCAAGGTCTGCTGGTAGATGGCCTGACATCAAGGCAGGGGCATGATAGCCTTTAAACATTCAGAGGATGAACTTTGGAACAGACTCCTGCCTCACCTAAACTCTGCATTGTAAAAAGGGCCCTCTGCAGAAGTTCCTGTAAATCCACAGTTGGGGGTGTGCATACAAAAGAAAGAGAAACCCAAACCAATAGCTGCTGGATTTGCCCATCCCTGGTGTAGATGAATAAACAGTACAGTGGTCCTACTTTACCCAATATTGGTATCTTGCCTCATTATTGTGAGTGAGTGTGCAATGTGCCACATTTGCACATCATTTAGGATCATGCAGCTGCTGTTGACAATTTATTTATAAAACAAATTAACCAATGAATTTGGATTTAAATTGTATTAACTTTTATCATTCAAAATGGAATTGAAAACAAGCACAGTCAAATCTATTGGCAGCAGCAGACAGCCTGCAATGCATGTGTATGGTTCCAGGTGGAGAATAAATAACTCCTACACCTCCAATGCTACAGTAACCTTCAGTTGCTCTCCAGAAAACTGATATGCTTTCAAACTGACTTCTTGACCTTAAATCTGACACAAGGATTCCCCTCACAGGTCTTAATCTTCACCTTTGCTTCCCTCTTTTGTCCTACCTTATCTCACAGAAATGCCATGCTTGGTGGAAGAGCTATAAAAAGGAGGCTGTTCAAAACAATATTTACTGGGGAGAAATCATGCCCCCCCCCCGTATATTCACTGGAATACACCATCGCCTTGATCTCTCCCATATTACTGTACATGCAGAAATCTGTCCCTGGACAGAACAGAGGTGTTAGTCAAGGAGCCTGAGAAATATCAAGTTCAAATAAAGGTCTAGCAGCCTGGATTAGTCCACATCTTTCTTTCTTTTTTCTTTTCTTTTTCTTACTGTAAGGAGGTGGAAGATGAGCAAACACATGCCCCAAACTTATTCAGTTGCCATTTCTCCCAATTTACTGGCTGGCCTCAAGTTGTGTTATTTCTGTTATACTTCAAGAGCAGGCATGGGGGTGTGGGGACACACCTTCTGGGAGACATGGTTTCTGTTTATCCAATACATAAATGAGAATAAGGACAAAATGAAGCCCATAGAGCTAGCAGTATGTGACCTTTTTGACTAGTACCTTTTGAGTGTACCTTGTAGATGAGCTTTTCAGTAATACGCTATAGTTCAGTGGGGAGAGGAGGCATGTTTATTGATTCTTCAGTGTTAATGAAATGACTTTATTATATAAAATGTTACAAATAAAATAATTTTAAAGAGTTTTTTTAAAAAAAAAATTAGAAGATTGGCATACAAGGCCAACAGCATTATGGCTCTTTGTACAAGCACCATTCATTTGGTGGATCACAATTATAGATTTTTGGGAAGGGATTCCATTGCAACATACCAACCAAACATGAATTGCACCATCTTTAGCTAATGGCTTAAACTCTGCAATGTTGCTCAGCCATTAATATTTGAAAGGCAGCTCAAGGTAAAGTCTATTCCTTAAAAGCACACCCCTTAAACTGTCTTCCATTCTATCTGAGTAAAGCTTTTGTTTGATTAATGCAGTTTCAGTTTTATCCGCTGCTTAAATGATTGCATCAAAGCTATCATCAATGAAAGAAAAGTGCTATTTCTCAGACAGAACAGGGGAAGAATAAAAGTATGTGAAGCACAATTTTTAAAAAAGTCCAGAGCTAAAGAAAGAATGCATATGACTGAGTAAAAAACAGTACACACAATGGGTGATTAGAGACAACAGCTTATAAGATGTCATGGTCTCGCACAGAGCAATTAGAAAGTTGGACACAGTATGCCCACAGCTGTGACAAATAATGGAAGAATGTGTTAAATTAATCAACTAGTAAAAAAGTTCAACTAAATTTTTCCCTGATTAGCCACAGTTTTAATGGTGAGTAGGCCTAAATACCCTAAAACCACCAGATCCCATCTGATCTGGAAGCTAAGCAGGGTCAGCCCTGACTAGTATGTGGGTGAGAGAGCAACACTGAAAGTGCTATAGGTTATACTTCAGAGGACAGTGCTGGCAAAGCCACCTTTGAATATTCCTTGCCTAATAAAACACTATTAAATTAATGGGGCCACCATAAGTTGACCGCTGATTTGAAGGTTGCACACAAACACAGGCTGCACTGAACTCAGTGTGGCTTACACCTATATAATGCATAGGATCACTCTGGAAACACAACTGTAGTATTCGTGTGAGTGAAACTGTGAAGAATCAGTCACTGCTAATTTAATTGTTAAAAAATGGAGGGAGGCGGGGGCTTAATGAAGTCTTTGAGAATGTAATACAGTTATTTAGTAAGGTTCATATGATGAAAGGTAAGTCTATTATGTAGCTATTTTATGTTAATCTTTGACTGTTCTTTTCTGTTCTCTCTCTCTCTTTTCTTTTAAGAAGAGGGGAGTGTGTTACTCCTGAAAAGCTTAAATGAATTATAGTTTGCTCAAAGAATCAATCCCCCCTCTCCTGCCACCATTTCCTCCCAGTAGAAACACTAATTGGAGAGAATAGCAAAAAATGTTCAGGGATCATTAAATAAACTGTTGACTCTATGTAAAGAGATCCACAGCGTTGGAGAAAAATGGCATTAAAATAATTGCCCAGGGCAAAATCCTTCTGGCCTTTAAGACTAATTTCCCCCCATGTTCAGAAAGCATGGGGAATTTTTTCACGGGACAAATAATAATAAACAACGGCATTGGATCCAACTTAGAAGGGGAGGTAGACAGAGAAAAGAAATGGAAGGCACTAGGGAAAGAAAAGTGCATGCCTGTAATGGAAGGATGGTCTCTATCTGGAGGAGGCTCACTGTTTTTCTGTAGAAAATAAATAAAGACATTCCCCAAAGAGGGGAAATGGCTTTTCAAACTTGTTTATTAAAAGAAATGTACAGCTCTTTTTGCAGTTAGCCACAGGATGCTGGCTGCAAACAACTTGAGGAATGTGGGTCATAGAACTTATTTAGGGGATAGGACCTCCCCCCCGGTATACACACACAAACCCTGCTTTGACTTCTTGAGGAGAAGCTCTGAAGCAATGTATTATAAATGAAGAACGACAACAAACAAACAGAAATAACAACATAAAAAGATCAGTGTTGGATCTGACTAAAGCCCTCTTTAGACCAATTCTTGGTTTGCACTAAGACCCAGCGCGGTGCAGTGGTTTAAGCTTTAGACTACAACCCTAGAGACGAGGGTTGGGTTACTATGGGTACTTCACACACTCTCAGGCCTTGGAAAACCCCATGAGAGGTTCACTTTAGGGTCTCTATAAGTCAGGAACAACTTGAAAGCAACAACAACAACTGCGGTCAGTCAGTTGCTTACAGAAAGCCTTCCAGGAGAACATGAATGGTCACTGCATGTCTCAGAGTGCCAGAAGCAAAGAAAAGTCATCTGTGGCTTAAAGGCTAGTCACCTCAGATGAACAAAGACTCTGGTCCAGGAAGACTTTGGTTCATGGGTGCCATGATGGGATTTTGCAGTTGTGTGAACCCACAGCAAAGAGGCCAGTGTGTCCTTGAAGATGAAGTATAGGACACAAGATTGGAAGACAGCCATTGAAGAATGGGCTGCCCATTTGCAGACTGGCTAATGCAGGCTGTCTGAAGACAAAACAATACCTGCACTAGAAATTCCTCACCACCCCCGCCACCACCACTGAAATATACTTCAAAGCTGAGAGTTTAGCTCTTAACATCTCTCTGACTATGGAATAAAGAAAGCAAAGAAATTATTTTTAAATGTTTTGTGTTAGAAGACTTGTAAGTTTACATTTTATTGTTTTACAGTTCTCCTAAACATATTTTCTCATTGTTCTCCTATGATTTTACCACAGAGTGAGAATAAGATTTATCTCAAACTAGCATATATACCCAGCGTTGCCTAGGATTTTATTTTCTCATATGAGGTCTAAACAGGTGGACCTCACAGCCCCTTCAGCAGGACTTTTTCTTGAGGTATAGATTTCTCTGGAGGAATTAGATGCTGTTGAAATACACAGATTTGAGATCCTGTGTCTCTAATTCCCCAAACTGTCTTATCCAGTACCTGTAACTTTTCTTCATATTCCCCAATCCAATCTGTATTCAGAGTTATTAACATACAGAGGTTGGGTTCCTGAGGGAATACACTGGCTTTCTCCTTGCTGCTAGGCCTTGTCTCCATAGCAACCAGTCTATTCAAGACAGGCACAGTTGACTGAGGCCCAAGAGCAGTCTGGCTGAGAATTCTAAAGGCCCCTCCCTCAACTGCAAACCCCAGGATTCCATAGAATCTTCTCAGGCAGCCAATCATATGAGGTCTTCGTCTGACACAGCCAATCATATGAGGTCTTCACCTGACACAGACAAACAGACAAACTTTGTCTTCTATATATTAGATTAATTTTACTTTCTGTTTCAAATCAGTTTGATCTACATATGTGGGTCTCTGACAAGTTGATTACATCTTGTTTCTTTCTACTATTAAACCTAAAGAATTGGGTGACATGTATCTGGCATTCTGGCTGGACACTCAGGATAATTTTTGTATACTGGCATTTATTATAATAGAAATTACCTATCTGGCCTGTGGTGAACAGTTCTCTGGCAAATCCCTTTGGTATAAAACTCCACAAAATACTGAAGTTTCTTTGCTCAACATAACTCAACTGGACTTGCTGCCAAGAAACTAACAGACAAGATATATGGCCCTCCTCATTAAAAAAAAGTTACAAGAATGAAAAAGTGGGAAAGATCTAAAGCAAGTAGCATAAGACCTGATTAAGCAAGTTTCTTTTTATAAAAGTTGAGCCAGGTATCAACGAGTGAGCCCAAGTTCAACAGGTGATAGGGTTTCTAGACAGGATGTGAAACCAATTATTCTGGGCACCTGCACGCACGCATTAATCCTGCCAAGACATTCATATCCTATCTTTTAGGAACAGGAACATGTATAATACACTTGCATTCATATCAACTGAGACACCAAAGCTGGGGACAGCTAGCTTTCAAGTCTGCAAAATTTGGGCATGTCTGGACTGTGATGTCTGGTAATGTCAGACACATGAATGGTGACAATTTTATATAAAGACCAAGTTAAACGTACATGGAGGACTTACCAGAGGTCGATGGATTTTCTTTGCCAGATAGTCTGTGCTTAGCCAGCTATTCAGATCTGATTTGCTTAAAACTTCTGCTGCAACCATGTAAGAATCCTGAACTGTCTACAGGAGTGATAGATGTGACTTTCCTTTTTTAGCTTGAAATTTAAAATGCTTAAGTTTGTTAGACTCAAATAGATATTTTATCAAGCTCAGATTTAATGTATAAGATTTATTCTGATTTTTTTATACATTAGTTGCTGTTTATGATGTTTTGATTGCTATTTGATTCACTAGTTCATCCTAGCCTTTTGCGCTAGTTACATTGTAACTGCTTTAGTTACTATATTTGATGCTACCTTCATGGTCTTTTTAGTAGTTGTGCCTTAGCTATTGTATGCTTTTCTTATTTGCCAGCCATGTTAAATTGTTATAACTTTCACTATCATTACTACCTCATATTTTATATTACTCACTGTTTTAAAAATTATGGATCACTTTTCACCATCTTGTTTATCATTTCAATATGTTCTAAATTTGCTCTACTCTTGAGTGTGTTGTTGGTTCCAAACTCATTCTCCCTGCTCACTGGAGCTATATGCCAAGAGTGGCATAGAAAAAGAACCCATAATTTTCACATACTGGAGGTTCCTTGGCTCACTATGGCCCTTTCCGCACAAAGCGAGGGAATCGCTCCATGCCGTTACCTACCACTTCTTCTGGGATCCAAAGCAACGTGGACTGTGCCTGAAGTCCTTCCACAGGGCTCCTCCTCGGTCCAGGGCGAATCGGAGCAGTGTGAGGTCTGTAGATCCACACTGCTTCAGCTTCCAAAATGGCGGCTTCCAGCTTCCAAAATGGCGGCTTCCAGCTTCCAAAATGGCAGCTTCCAGTTGGTCATGGGTCCTGACCAACTGCTGAAGCTCGCCACACCTAAAGCCCACCCTCCACAGATCACAGGCTCACATTGGTGCAAGCCTGCGAATCTGCACAAGGGAGCAGGATCGCAATGGCGCATTCCAGGAAAATAAAGACCTGTTTTTTGCGGTCCTTAGAAAACACGCTGGAGGACCACTTGGGGTCATTTTGGAATGGACTGAGGTGCAGATCTCTGGTAAGTAGTCCGCTCCTAGTCCGCTCCAAGGTGCAGACAACCTCCGTGACAGGACGCACTGCCCCGTTCTAATTGCCTGGTGCGGAAAGGGCCTATATCTCTCTGGATCCCAAGCTGGTAGAGGGAAGGTTATCTTCTACCCTAACAGCTACAACTAGACGTCCTTATCCTGGGACTGGGACAACAGGTAAGTCTGAAAATGCTGGCACCATGGCTAATATCTGAACCATGAAGATTTAACCATTCAATGTCCTGGGAGAGGGATTAGTAAATACCAAAACATGTCCCATTGGTAAAACATCAATGGCGGCAGGGGAATTCTGGTAAAGGAAAAAGAATGGCTGATTCTGGAAGATATTTCCATCCATTTTGTCCCCTCCAAAGCAATTCTAAATAAGTTTTCAACAAATTCTAATTAGACTTAACAGCCACTTGTTTTCATTTGGGGAAGGGAGGCCTGTAACAGGTCTTGATGACTGAAAATTGCATCCTGACTCCATGGAGCTTGCTTACTCCTGCCCAAGGTCAATGTATTTGTCATCATAATAGTCAATCACATGTTGATTCAATAAATATGCTGGCAAAGTGCACAACTTTTATATACACCAGTAATGGTTTCCCTCTCTTCCCCACCACATCCATTGGTGCATGATGCCAACTGGAGGATTGGTACAGCTTTGGACCACCACCACCCACACAGGCATTTGCCAACAGCAGGTGTGTTCCTGGGCATGTTCCAACTTCTTTTATGAAATGGGGAAGATTGAGCAGGCTCTGCTTCCAGCATAAGGCTACTTTTTCTACCCTGGGTGCATTAGGGCAGCTACAATGTACATGGACACATCCTCACAGCCCATCAAGAGCCAGAGGAATGGAGCTGCATCTGGAAGACTTCTGACTACTCTTACATTCCAAAGGCAACAGAGAATAGGCAAGGAGGTACAAAGTAACCTCTTCTTCAACATCCCCCAAGATATACAAACTGGTTTTAATTTGTACACAAGCGGATTCCAGCCTACATTATGCTGTAGAGTGTTACAGCCACTTCGTATGCATTATCAATGCACTACCATCACCCAGGTTAGACAGCCGAGTTCCACAGAGGGCTGCCTTAATAGATGTTTTAGAAGTGTCCATCAGTGTAGAATGCAGCCACCTCAGCATTAGCAAGTGCAAAGCAGCCAGGCCATGTGAATCCTATTGTGTAAGAGGTACACTGGATGCAACACTGGATTTCTAAATGCAGTTTAGAATAGGCACCTTCCAGTTTTGAGAGGGTATCTTCCAGAGGTCCAGAGACAACTTTTGCCAGCAGGTCCAGGAGGATGTGGCATTCTGCATGAATCTGACTACAGGAATACTGGTAGCTGCTACCTACCATCCTTGCACTCCATCAACCACCAATTGGCAATTGGAGGGGGGTGTCCTGGTTTTCCCCTGTGAAATTTAGGAGGGTATGTAGAGGTGAAAACAGATCATGGTCAGAAAAGTTACTTCTTTGGACTATTTCCCCCGCAGGCAGCAAGACCATTAAACACAGTGAGGATTCTGAGAGCTACAGCCCCAAAAGGACTACTTCCAATCCCTGTAAACACAGCCAACGTGTTTTATTTGTTTCACTAGGTAATGAGTGTGTTCTGATAATACGTTGAGGTTCCCAGGTTTCTGCATAAAAGACTACATAATTATCTGCCTATCCTTTCACCAGATGCATTTATACTTATTATTCTGAATGGAGGCATCAGAGGGCAAAGGAGATAAATTGGCAAAAACATCTGACAGAGGCAGCAGCAGTTCTATCCACATGTTGAGAAAAACAGAATCCCAAGGCAGCAGCGTTGAATGTGAAAGGCTATTCAAAATTCCATCTCTTCACAACAATCCCCCCACCAAAAAAAAAAGCAAGTCACATTGGAGGAATTTGACAATTCAAGGAAGGATTGAATCTGGGATCAGTTCCCTCAATGAAATTATCATCAAAATAGCCTGGGGAAATGCATCTGTCAAAGTGACAGCTTACATATGGCTTGTGAATTATAACATTCTTGCCAGTTTCATAGACCCCAGTGTTGATATTTGAATCAGCCAAGTACAGTGCAAGGCAACTCATTTCTTTTGAAAACATTTCTGAAGAGCACACTGTAGATGTTGCCTATATAGAGAACACCCTCTGTATAGTCTATAGGTGGTTCTCCTCAATCTGTTGAATTTATTGAATATAAAATAGTTTTCATATATTAGGTCTTTCACTGGCCACCCTAGTTTTAAATTTCCTGTTCATTCATATTTTCTGAGATTTAAATGAAGCAGCATTCATGCTAGTTTAAAGCAAGTGGTCTATGTATACGTGTATATTACATCATCATAATCCTCTCACTTTTTTCACCCAAGCTTTACATTAAGGGGTGGTATGAGAGTTCAGCATTATTTTGAAACACCTTAGAAGTCCAACAGCTTTCATTTGGCATATGCTTTTATGGCCTGCAGCCCACTTCATCCTATGTATCTGAAGAAGTGGATTCCAGTATATAAAAAATCCTACCAAATAGCTTTTTGATCTCTGATTTCTCGCAGAGTTCTTTTGCTGCAACACAATTAACCTTGCTGCTAGAAATTCATGCAATTTTAGTTAGCATTTCTAAAGAGAATAGCAAGATAATGTGGGAGGTTCACTGATTCTATGAATTGCCTTTCTTCATCCTTATCTATGGGACAACTAGGTTGCCTACTGCCTATTACCCATGAGGCAATTTGATTTTTTTTTTTTTACTGAATTCAGGATGACTCCTATCCCAATAAATGAAGTGTGGGCAAAATGCAATCCACAGGCCACATGTAGACCCCCCCCCAAGGCCATTTTTCTGGCCCTTGGGCCTCCAGGAGTCAAACAATGCAAAAAAATCCATTTCTTTTCTTCTTTTTTATTTCCCTTTATTTCCCTCCAAAATGTCCCATATGATCTCTAGAGGGTATTGTGGGCATTTCCACCAAGTCTGGAGGTACCCAGGGCCCCTACCAAAGATTTTAAAAAAACTGTTTTCACAATTTTTTTCAAAAAATTGCCCCCCCCCCGGCAATATGCCCTTTGAAAGTGGAAGTAAACAGGACGTGACTTCTGGCTACTTCCTTTTGCTGATAAAATGGCCCAGAGAAGTTCCAAAACATGTTGAGTTTACTTCCACTTTTTTGAAAGTGGAAGTAAACAGGAAATGACTTCTGATTACTTCCTTCTGCTAACAAAACTCCTCTCTCAGGCTTAAAATGGCCCAGAGAGGTACCAAAATATGTTGAGAATGGTCCCTTGCCCCCTACAGGGTGATTGAAGGCATTTGGGGGCCAATAAATTTTTTTATTGGTGTTGTTGTTGTTTTTTATGCTTTGTTTTGGGGGTTTTTGGCAGAGGCAGTAAGGAGTGTGCACTTCCAAGATTTACTGGAAAGTTAACGCAACCCCCTAGTTTTCCACATTTGCTCACCCCTGCAATAGACCAATTTTCCTCCTTTTTTGATCATTGCTTTATTACATCAGCTCTTCCGCATCCAACTTTATTGTACTTCTTTGGTTTTGTATCTTTTTTTTTTAAATGATGTTAGAAATAAAGAAATTATTTAAAATGAAAAAGTAAATTTGTATTGACTAGGTTTTATAATGTTTTGGTATGTTTTGTTACCATGTTTTTTAACTACTCTTTCTACATCTGTAGTTGTTTTCTTTGTTTAAAATATTTTTTTAAATATTGTTCAAAATTTAAAAGTAAAAAGTTATTAACAGCCTCCCTTCATGCTGGTACATATTTACAACAGGGGTTACATAATTTATAGGTTTATAGGACACATTTCCCAAACAACCTGCTATAAGTAATGAAACAGAGTGCCACAGTTGAGCAGCTGAATATCAAATGCAGCCACAGGGGTTGGTTTCTAAATCACTGCACGCATAATGAAGGTTCAGTAGAGTTCTTACTCCTCCATGGTAAAATATAGATGAAACATACAGCATGAGCATCAGCGATGCATGCAGAAATCTCACTACCCCATGCCTGAAGCCTTGCCCAGTCTGATCTTCTCACCTCTCCTTAACTTCATTTCCCGTCTTCTCCCAACAATTCTAGAATGTATGCCTTTGCTGTTTAGACCTGCAAGAGCAAACAGGAGTGCCTTGTCTTTAATATGTAAACCAGTTATGTAAACCAGATGGCTGTCCCCACAGGGCAGCCCCACCATTAGGCAGAGTGATATTACTGCCCCAGGCCACAGATGGTGAACATGCTGTCAACAGCAACAGTCTCTTAGCAGCTGTCCATCCATTACCTGAGTTGGCACCCTGGTAGTGGTGATAGTTGCTTATTGCAGGTCTGGGTTGGTGCAATATTACTCTTACCCCAACATGCCATAGACAGCACTGATAGGCAAGACCCATGAATGAAGAGAGGGCCTGCCAGCCTAAGTTATGGACTCTTGCAGGATTCACACATGGGAATGCATTGGCATTGTTCTTTTTTTTTTTTTTGTATCCCGCCTCTCCATTTGGATCGAGGCGGTGAACAACTTACAAATAGCATGTATTTCGATACATTTCTATACATGCCCCCAACAAGCTGGGTACTCATTTTACCGACCTGCGAAAGGATGGAAGGCTGAGTCAACCTTGGAGCCGGGCAGGATCGAACTCACAACCTTGTGGCTTGCAGTACTGGCATTTAACCACTGCGCCACCACAGCTCTTATGTAAGGTATGTTGGCATCTTGCCATTACACTGCAGAATGTATTTTAGGGGACAGAGAGCAGTCACCAGGTGAAGCAGAGCAGAAAGAGAGCAATGGAAAAGCACTGGAGGAGATAGTTGTGTTCTAACTGTTTTCTTCCACTGATCAGGTACACGGCTATGTTCTGGCTTCTCTTGTGAACCTGGCAGAGAAGGAGCAGCTTCTATTTACATTGTAAAGTTGCTGCTTTTTCTCCAGGTGCTCAAGGACAGCTACAACCCCACCCCTTGGTGCAGGTTCATACCCAATCATATTGATTAGAGAATGGATCCCCTTCTGGGAACCCTCTGGCTCTGGAGGCAATGATATTGTACAGAGAGATATAGGACTTCTTTGTGCAATGCCATTCAAAGGATACTTGCAACTAAGGCTATTAGTAGTATCCCTGACCCTTATCTACTGAGGCTGTATTGTTTTACTGTGCCCCAGCTCCACACAGGGACCCTCCAGTACTACTCTCTAACATGATTAGGACAATTCCACACAGAGACCTACAATAAGAGGAGAGTGAACAGGTATACCCCTGGAGACTAGAAAAAACTCACAGACATAAGCTTTTCTTCTGTGGTTTAGAGTTGCAGTCTGTGGAGCAAAAAAATAGGGGTTCAATTCATGTTACCACGGTTACCCATCTAAAGTCAATGTTGTAAGTTTGACCCTGAAAAGTAGGTTTTTTTCTTGTCAAAACTACATATCCAGCTCCAAAGAGTGGGACCCCAAGTCCCAGCCCAAGTTCCTGCTGCATTTTAATTTCCCCCATAACTGGCAGGCAATTCATAGGGTTGTCTGGTTAACCTTCTTCTAATTATTTCCATCTTTCTTCATCCAAATAGCAAGCTGTCACACAAACAAAAGTGCTGACAAATTACATACAACACTGACACTGTGGAATCATAGGTCCCACAGCAAGACTCAAGACACTCTTCTGCACAGCATGTAACAATGTAACATATGCTGTGTGTGTGCGCACGCATGCATGTGTATGCATGAGCATCAGCCCAGCCATTCAAATTGTAATTACGTTCCTCCTGAAATGTGGTCTCCTTGGAGGATTTCTAAAATTAAGTTCAGGTATTGGAGCATATTTAATTTGATGCAACCATCAGTTTCATCAGTCCATTTGCACATTTTGGTCCATTGAGTTATCAATGCACACATCCACTGATAACACACTGCAGAAAAGCAGCATTGATGGGATTGTCTCTAGGACTGCAACAGGATTTTTTGTACTGTGTTTTAGTGATGAAAATGTCTGTTCTGTATATATGTACACAAAACAATATTGATAGAATACATGAACAGTAACATCTGCTTGGGATCATTGAGAAGGGGTAGAAATCCATTATCAATACATATAAGTTCACAGGGGGATGAGTGAGTTATCATACATAAAGATATTAATCTGAATACAGGACAGTCTTCTATTACAATTTCCACCACTCCTGACCATGTTGTCTGATCCTGATGGGATCTGGAGGCCAATCACACCTGGAAAGCCATAGATTCCTCACCCCTTTGTTAGCTCTGGTTGCTAAATGAACTTTGCTTTATTTTCCTTGCAAGCTATTGCACCCATAAACTATACCAACAAAGCAATCAAAGCTCACCTTCCTTTGCATAATCAGGGCCCTACTGCCAAGAGAAAATGGGGCTCCAGACAGCTGCCCATCTATGAAGTCTCAGCCATGCAGCAAAAAGTGATAAATTGTTATGCTTCAGAATTTGGTGTTTGTATGATGAAGCTGTAAATGTTCACTTTCAAGAAATTTGACTCTAAGAAAAAGGATCATAGTGTCACTAATGTATGCTATAGTTAAGAATTAAATGACTCAAGTTTGTACTCATCTATATTATAAGGTTCTCATCCATACCCCTTGGATGCTGAAAAAGAAAGGCATACTGCTCCAGTAGCAATGTGGTCCTCTCATCACTAATCGTCTTTTTGTCATAGGAGTTATCCTGGCTTTGCATGTGTGTACATAAGATCAGAGATTATGTATCTTTTTTTTACCCTTGAAATTGACATTAACTTTAACCCTTTATTTTATTTAGCCCTTCCACATGCCAGACTGATGCTGTCAGGCTGACCAAGAACCAGTTATATTTTCAGTCCAGGCTCTCCTCTGAAGCACCTTGTCAGCATAACACCATGTCAATGTGTTTGATTACCTAATCTACGAGCAGATCAGTCCTCTCAGAAAAGAATGTTAACTCACTCCCCAGAGAGCAAAGTTGTTATTCCACAGGAAGGAATGAGCAACTATCTCACAGCTGCATCTGTGTGATTCCAATAAAACAGATTAAGCTGATAGCATCAGATAAGTATTTGTGCTTCCCTCACCACTTTCCAGTGGAAGATTCCAAAGCATGGTTCAGGAATTAACTAAGCAAATCAAATACGTCAGTAAAGGCAGGTTTGACTATTGACATTACAAGTTTTTGGACAACAACTGACAAAGGGAAACATAAACGAGACAGCCAAGGTCATAAAGGAAATGGGCTAGTTTGCCCAGGAATACGATTGTTGTTTTTGTGTGCCTTCGAGTCATTTCCAACTTATGGCAAACCCTAAGGAAGGCCTATCTCAGGGTTTTCTGGGGCTCGAAGTGTTTGACACACCCAAGGGCACCCAGTGGATTTCCATGGCCAAGTGGGGAACTGATCTCAAGGGTCATAGTCCAACACCCAACACCCAAATCACTACACAAAACTGGCCCTCCAGGAATACAATATCTGATCCTGAACATCTAAGAACACTACCGTTTTTCCTGAAATCATTTGGTATTTTTACAGAAGCAGGTCAGAGTTTTGTTTGTTTGTTTGTTTATGCTTGAAGAATCTTTAATCATTTTATGGTTGTGCTTAACTGGAGATTTCTGAAACCATTGCTTCAAGGGGTTACTGATGCTCCTACCTGAAGGGTCTTAGAAGACTGAGTGGGCCTGTCAGAGAAGTAGCCCTATATGTGTTTTTTAAAAATAAGGCATTATAAATAATTTCAGTTGTAAACAACTTGGGGCAGGCATCTGTCTTTTTTCTTCATGAATCCCCCTGAAGGATTGTATACACGGATGGCACCATATTAACAGCAGCAACTAAACAGTGCAGCCTCTCCCTCTATGGAGACAGACAAGCTCACAAAGGAGTGGTTAATGCACCTTTTACTATATGCAAAATCCATGACTGGTATTTAGAAGATGGTGGTAGCAATATATATCACCCAGTGTATCTGTCATTCATTTTTGCCTTAGAAAATATAAATGTGAAACCCTCTATGAAGGGAACAGCTGCATGTAGGGAAGATAATGAGGAGTGGGCAAACACCAAACAAAGAATGGATTAAGCATCATTTCCCATGAAACCTCATCATCCTTAGTTGCCCCTCTAAACACAATCACTCCAGAAACAAAAATAGCACTTGGGTTTGTCATAAGCATTTTGTGCTCATAAGGTCTAATTGGCATATAGTCTTACTTTTCCACTTCATCTTTAGAACATCAATCTAGACTGGTTGAGGAATGACTTCAGGGGAACCTGTAGTCTCTCAGCAGTTGGGAACTACTCCTTCAATCATTCTTCAGCATTAGTCATATTGGCCAAAGCTGATGGCACTGGAGCCAAGCAATATATGAAAGGCAACATATGTCACAGCCCTGCACTGTTTGCAGAATGACCAAAGGTGGTTCAACCACAGGAACAGTACTAGAACCATACAAAGATATGGTGAATATTTAAGCAATGTGTATCTCTTGATGCCAGTTTGGATTAGAAAAGACTGAAATCTGCTACTCCAGAGGGTAGGGAAATAATAAAGTTAACTGACATTTCAATAAACAATCTTCAAATTATTTTTTTTAAATGCAGTTCTAGGAAGAAGGCATGGTAAATTCAGAAAACTGCATATTTCAGACAACCTAAATTACAGGAAAAAGCCTTATCATATATAATAACATTAATATAAATGTTTCATAAAATGTTACCATTTATCTTTTGGTATACCCATATTTGCCAACATATAAGATGCACCCGTGTATAAGACGCACCCCATTTATACACTGGCAAATACTATTTGCTGTCATATAAGACACACCAGCGTATAAGACGCACTCCATTTTTTCAAATAGTATTTTTCAGGGGGGAAAGTGAGTCTTATACACCAGCAAATATAGTACTGCTACTCTCATTTTTATTATTTGTTATTTTAATAATTTATTTTAAAGGGTTTCAAATTGTATTTGTACTTTTTTTGCCATATAATGCCATTGCATATATATATGCCTATTTTTTTCCATGTGAAATATTTGGAGATCTTGCAGTATCAATGTAATAGCAATATTACAACTAAATGAATCAATAATTTTCTCCTGTCTGAAGCTTATATATTAAAATTTTACATAGTTAATATTAAAATAGCTGTCATATTCAAGGTTAAAATAGCTCACAAAAAGGCATTTATTATTTTTTAAAATATTCCTCTCTGTACTGTAACAGTGTTATGAAAAACAAAGATGGAGTATTTTTCTCCATTTCTTTCCATAAACACAAAGATTTGTGCAGTTGGCATGTCTCCTAGATGCATGCATAAGAAAAGGAAAATATGCTGAACATAAAACTGGAAAGTGTTTTCTGCACTGAAAATACTGTTTTGGGGGACTTATTTTCCACAAAATTTACACATGGTTGTTTTGCACTGAAAACAGCCCTTTCTGCACATAAAATAACTTCAACTTGGCAAGACAGTGGCTGTGTGTTAAATTGCATTCTTTTGGAATAGACATGGGGAGCTTCCTAAGGTATCCAACAGACCCTATTGCCAAAGAAGTGAACAAGATGGAAAACCACCAATAATTCTCCCATTACATTTGGGTATTTTTGTTCACTAACCTGGCAAATCTAAGTACAAAATTTAAAACTTCCATAGATTTTACAGTTCTGTTGGATTCATCAAAACCTAAGCAGTTTTCTACCATATTTTTCCTCTAATAAACAGCTGCCAGACAGTATTTTGTGGCTAATCCAAGAAAGGGATAAAAATGTAGTTTCATGCAGGCACTGTACTTTTGTTGTGTACAAAAAAACCCCAGCCCAGGATCAATATTCTGTCTATTGTTATAAGCACAACTTTGGAATTACAAAAGTTTAAAAAAAAATGCTTTCTCTTTTTGGCTTGCTGAGTTCATGAACCAGCCTGCCTGCTGATTAGAACTCAGATCAGGCTTTTCTTGGCATTTATCCAGTGGCTGTCTGGTATGAAAGGTTACAGCAAATGCACAACACTTGCCCCGCACTTCCATGGACACAGCAAGACCATTTGTGAATCTTCAAAATGTAAGGTGCAGAAAATGCTATTTTCTACTTCTGGTTATTTTCCATGCAGGAATTACTGTCAAAAGTCACTGTGTATGAAGACACTGGCTGTTTTATAAATTTCCCACTCAATGGCTTCTCCACACAATTTGAAGGGCGGGGAAACATTTTTATTTGAAAACATTCCAGGGACACCTCGGTTTGAACTGAGAACTTCAGAGCTCAAGGGAATGACCACAGATTACCTGAGCTCAGGTCAGAAAACACCATTCAGGCAGGAGACGGAATAAAGCAGACCTTTTAAAAGTTACTATTGTGGACTGCAACTGCCCAATCTCCCAGAAAGCATGCTCACTGGAACAAAGCTGCAGTATGGAACATCAGCCCCTCTCACTGGCTGCAGAGCTTCAGTGTAACAAATACTTTCATGAATTACTTTTCTTGGTGATAAGGATGCAATGAAGTTACATTCAAAAGACACATAACGCACCACTTCAATGTTTCTTCAGCACATTGCTTCTATTTACAGTACTTTTGAAACATAACTTTTAAAGGGAAGCATTTGGACAGAAAATGTTCAGGTTTTATCACATTCCCCTATAAATCCTGGGATTCTTTTTTTATAGAACTGATGGAACACCAACAAGTGACAGTAATGAGTAATGTGACATTTTTAAGCATTGCAATGAGAAAAATAAGAATTACTTTTCAAACATTGCAATGAATCATAGACGTGAATTACCTTTTAGATGGATCTTTCCAAACTCTGTTTTATTGCTGTATCATCACCAGCATCGCCACCACCCTCACCACCAGTTTCACAATCTATTAAGTGTTACAAACTGGAATTTTGGACCATCAATGATTTGGATTCCATTCAAGAATCTAAGAATCAATGAGATATCATTAGATAATCTGGCATGTTCCAGATCTTGTGATCTTGTCTATGGCAATGTCATTCAGATATTTTGTCAGTCCATTTGGAATTGCTCCTGGAGCACCTCTCACTACTACAACCATGGCTGTTTTCTTTACCCAGAGACACCGAATCTTAAATCAAAGGTCTTAATATTTTGTAAACTTTCCTCCCCAGCGATGAGGGTGATATTATTATTGACTAGAATCCTGTTGAGGTGTTATGGATGCACAAGCACCGTAATTGCAGTACTACACAGTCAATCCCATTCCAATCCCCTCAATCTCAATTTACTAGGCAGCAGCCCCAGCCATTGACAGCGGTCTGTTCCCCTGTTGCTTGGGAAGCAACTGACTGCTATCCCCACCCCCCTCCTGTGAACGATCTTCTGTATGACAAGCAGAAGCACAGTCTCTGTCACAATCCACCTTTACAACAGAGATCACTCCCACAAGGGAGTAGTGAGACCATTAGCTAGTGACTTCCCAATTGACAGGGAACAGACCTCCATTAATCCCAGTGGCTGCTCCCTGGTACATGGGGATTGGAGAACTTTCATGGTCCCTACTTATCCCTCAAGCTAGGGGCTACATAAAGATTATGGTTACAAAACAGTCACAAGTGCATAGCTCTAGGTTACACATTCATAACTGCTCAACAGAATCCTGGCCAACATCATCTTTATTTACATACCATTGGACTCAAGGACTCAATGCAGATTACAAATTAAAAATGATACAGATTCAACACAGATCAAAACATATAAAAGAGTATCACCCCAATGTAATTAAAACAACAATAACATTAAAAAGTAGTGTGGATGTTCTGAACTGGCCAGTTTCTAGATGGCCCACACTTACGGCAAATACTGAAACACTGTCCTTCTTCCTTGTATAATCAACAGAGTGGTACCTCATGTTACTGTTCTCCATCTTCTACTTAAAGCTGCTAGCTTCAATGCAGGAATTATTGGTAGGTACACTAACAGTCTGAAACAGACTAATGCAGCTTGAACCAATGACAAAAAACATGAGTAAAGTACTCTGGATGCTCTAGTAAAGGAAAAGGAAAAGGAAACTTTTATTGTCTAGGAAATCCATTCAAAGATAGGAAATGGGAGAAACAAAAGAATTGCACTAGACTTGGTTAACCCCTAAAGTTGATACCTGGTCCATGAGTGTAGGCTGACAGCCATTACTGGAGGTGAGGCCCCATGAGATGACCTCCTTCTAAGACAATGGGAACAGAGAGACTACCTTCCTTGATAAAAGAGGAAATTACCTCAACTAGTAGGAAAGGAATTAGTAGAAAGGAACTAAGAGCCTGCCATGGAGGACAAAGGCAGAATAGAAATCAAACAAATAAGGAGAAAGTCAGGACAGAAATAAAATAAATAAACAAATATCAAAAAAATCTTGAAGGAGGGAAAAGGCAGGATATAAATAAAGAGGAGGGGAGAATACCAGGGGCTATCTTTACACTCAAATATCTCATGTTCCTTAAACACTTGTCATTTTTTTCCGTAATAGAACTATATCCAATCATGCAGATTAAAGGGTGAAATCCACAGTTTAAATCACACTACCAAAGGAATAAAACCTATAACATATGGTGAAGAACCCATAAAAGACAATCCTTCTATGGGTATTCCACACACACAGAAGCCGTACCCATTATCTCTGGTGATTGAACTGGAAACTTAGATTGATCAAGAGACAAGATTGCAGAACTGGCATGATAGAGGAGATTCTACTGTATTTGCTGGGCATGCCAAACAGGGAGGAAACATAACCTCTCTTAGCTTGTTAGCATAAAATATGAAAAGGACAGGATGTTGGATTAGAGCCTGCAATCTTTCTCTACCTGTTAAATACAGACAATTGTCTGGGTTAATGGTTTTCCAATCATGCTATCTATTCCTAAGCCATGCATTTATCTTAAAGCTTCTGATTTACAAGAAATTTTTGTCATTAAAAGCAATACTCCTGTGCTCTCACAGCATATGTGCTTATAAGCACTGTTGCTCAATATGAAGCATACTAGTCATCATTTACCTTGTCACTCTCCTCTCCAGACAGACCTAGAAGAACAGGGCATGCAGATGAACAAAAAAGCTTCACCAGTTAGGAGAAACTGGAGAGTCCCCTTGAAGATATCTTACCCAGATCTTGGGAAAAAGTGACTTTTTAACACTACAGCTCCTTGAATCTCCAGAGTGGAAGGTACAGTCCAAACAGATAATTTTTTCCACAGTCTGATCTTATCAAAGCCCCCTGCCTCCACACACACACACACCAAGAAAACATGGGATCATTCTTTGCTTCAGTTCCAAAAGTAAGCCCTTCTGGAAGGAATGTGACTGGGGAAACAGGCTGCGGGGCAACTCTCATGTTTTTGAGGATAAATGGGGTTTAAACAAGGAGTACACAGACATCTTGTGGGGGGTATTGTATGCCATGAAGTCAATTCCAACTTAATGGCAACCCTAAAGCAAACCTCTCATGAGGTTTTCTTGGGAGGTTTGTTCAGAAGGAATTTGCCTTTGCCTTCTTCTGCGGCTAAGAGAGTATAACTTCTCCAAGGTCCTCAGTCAGTTTTCATGGCTGAGCAGGGATTTGAAATCTGGTTGCCAGAGTCATAATCCAATGCTCAAACTACTATACCACACTGGCTCTAGATGGTAAACATGCTTCTTTTGCAGAAACTCCCTAAATATCCTGGCTACATGTAAAGGCAGAACAACCCCTTGTCCACATATTTCACTTGTATGAATTTGCCCAACCGCATCACCACACGTATCTTCTCTTGTTGGTCATGTACATAGATATCTGAGTTCAACAGCATACACTTTATTTTCTGTTGCACAATACTAGTTTCCCATTATTTCAACCTGGTAAGAAGTTGCAAGTATCATAAATACCATTACAATAAATTTCATTTACCCTCTTTGAACACTGCTCTGTTTCTTCCCCACAGTATCCCATTGGCATGCTTTGTTTCCAATCCATGGTCAATAAACTGGTGGCAGATGCCATGCAGGAACATCAAGGAATATATTAGCAATACCCTGGTCTAATGCTCTGAAAACACACTGTGCTTGCTGTGTGTGTGTCTGTGTGTGTGTGTGTGCATGTGTGTAAGTGCACAGTTGTACAGAGTCATTCTGTGTTTGCTGCACAATTCCTGTGGTAATACAAAACCTGTCCCCCACCCACACACAGACATATGCACACTTCCAGCAACTAATGTTCTATAGTGTTTGGCTGTGCTGAAAGTGCTGAGCAACATGCCACACACCCACGCTGCTGGGAAGCATGAAAGAGAAGTTCCGGAAATCTTTCCCACTTGAAATGGGAGTGACAAAGATGTTGGGATGGGAGACAAGAATTGTAGTGTGTGTTGGCATGTCCACAATTGATGTCACATCTATCCAACCCTATTCAACCCTGCTCCCCAAAATAAATATGCCTGGATCACAACTCCACACCTGTGGATCTAACTGTTGCAAAAGGAGTAAAAATTAATGCATTTCCCCCACAAGGATGAACACAGGGAAAGGTAAGTCACACTTCCAAGATAATCATGAAGATGATGATGTCATGCAAATCTCCCTATGAAGTCCCTTGTGCAAATCATCCCAAATGCACTTTTAATGACTCAATGAAAGGACCCTAAGAGTGTTATATTTACATATCGTCTTTGAAAGGCCAAAAGGGGGTGGGAAAGGGACATTGCCCCTCTTCCAACAGTGTTCCAAAAATATTGCCAAATAACAAATTATTATGTTCACCTGAGTCGGGTGGGCCTTTTCATGGAGATCAGACAGCTATCTCTTGGGAGCACTTACTTCCTCAAAAAGATTCTTGGAGCTGTCACAGACATGTACTTAGCCCTCACACACTTTACATTTCCTCAGATGTTTGCACGTACCCAGCAGAAGGGGAATGGGGGAAGCATCATCTCAAAGCCATTGCAAATTCTACAATGAAGATCTGCATTTTCCACCTGCAAATATGAACAAAAAATATTCTGTCTTGCTCTGCTTCTCTGCTCATCCACCATTCCCAGTTTCACCGAGATTGAAAAATAGCAGCATCTACATCTTGTCATGCCTGTAACTTATCTTACACATGAAACATTCATACTCGTGATCAGTCTCTTTCCCTGTCCTGCGCCCACTGTCTCCCTTGGACTCTTTCACTCACACACGCACCACCGCCGCTTATTACTTCCTTTACCATTGTTTTCCCTCCAGACTCTCACTCACTCCTATCCCCTCTTTTTTCGTTTTGGCAGCCCAGTTGTCTGTAGCTTGTTATATCTCTCTTCCCCCAAAGCCATTTTCTCCTCTGCTTTGCCAAGTCAATCATGCACAGAACTATTTTTTTCATCACACAGCTGGCACACACACATACACACACCCTACATACACTGAGGGAAGGCTTCAGGGGAAAGCATTCTTGGCAGAAGGGGGAGGGACCCAGAAAGTCTATCAAAAGCTAACTCCAGCTCTGATAAGTGCACATCCACACAGCATCGTTGATTGACAAGAGTGCTTGCTGCTAAAAGCTTATCACTTCAAACACTGTTTGAAGTGCATCACAAGAGTGTTTTTCCTACCCCAAGTACACCACTTGGACAGCCAATATACTGCAGCCTTGGCTTCCTTTGTCAGTGTGTCCAAGCCTGCCTTGCGTACAGTCTAACAATATTTCCTAACGTATCTCCTGAAGAAAGAGCAGTTTCTGTCTCTTAAGAGAGAGGCAAATACCTCGCTCAAAAGGTATTTCTTTATTTTATTCAATTTACATCACTCCTTCCTGCCATAAGACTCAAGGGAGCTCACACTAAAATGGAACAAATGCATAAAACGAATAAAAGCAAAACAAAAAACAAAAAAACCCACACTATTTTAAAAAGGATATCAGTAAAAGAAAAAAAACCAGCAGCCAGTCAAATAAAAGCTCCATCCGCAGCAAAACAATGCTGTTGCCAAAGGCCAGCCTCAATTTAGAAAAAGAAAATCTTTGCTGGTAGGCAGAAAGACAAATGAATGCTTTTGGTCCTTCTATTCATCTTGAAGAAAGGTGCTACAATGCTCAAAAGCATATATCTCCATCTTAGAACTTAGTACAGTCAAGAGAATCTTATTATTTGCTTTCATCTCTCAAGTTCAGTTTGGGGAGAGGGTTGTCCCCAAACACACCAAATGTCAGAACAGACTAGTGTTGCTCTTATGCTTTTCAGAGCAGCCTGACAGGAAGAAACCAAAGGGGGCGGGGGGGTCTTCAAGCTGCCCATCAACTTATGGTGACCCCATGAATTTCACAGGATTATCTTAAGGAAGGAATACCCAGAGCTGATTTTACATTTATTTAGCAAGACAGTAGTAAGCTTTATTAGCAGTTAGCAGTTTGTATGTCAAGTGTGAAGTATACTTAAGGCACCAACAACAATAATCGACAGAACTCCATGAATCTCTGAGCAACTGATGGCTTCTCCATGCTGATTGACCCTTATAAGCAGTCAAGTAGACCTGTGTTACTATATAAGTATATCAAAGAGACGAATCCTTTCATTTCATTATTATTATCAACAAAAAACAGCAGTACAACAACAACACTTTATTAAATACTAATATATATATACCCCTCATTGCCCAGGATTTTATTTTCTCATAGGTAATACTTATTAGAAAGATTTGAGATCCTGTGTCTCTAATTCCCCAAACTGTCTTGTCCACTACCTGTAACTTTTCCCTGTATTCCCCAATCCAATCTGCATTCAGAGTTATTAACATAGAGAGGTTGGATTCCTGAGGGAACACACTGCCCTCCTCCTTGCTGGTAGGCCTCATCTCCATAGCAGCTGGCCTATTCAAGACAGACAGTTGACTGAGGCCCTTTTCGCATGGCGTTTGCCATGCAAAAGAGCCTCTGGAGTGTCGCGCAATTGTGAGGAGCAGTCCACATGACATCCTCACAATTGCACGATGCTGCTGGGGCCAGCAGGCACTGATTGTGCACTATTTCATTTTCAGTTTGTAGCCGAAAATGGTGCGCAATTGCGCATCACTCCAGGGCCCCGCACGCACTTACCGTGTGTGCGGAGCCTCCAGAGCTTCATGCCCCAGCACAGCCTGGGAAAATTCCAGGCTGCGCTGCAGAAGGAAGAGGAGGAGCCCTCGCGCTGCGTGCTCACCAAGTGCGGAAAGGGTCTGAGGCCCAAGAGCTCTCTGGCTAAGAATTCTAAAAGCCCCTCCCTAAACTGCAAACC
This sequence comes from Ctenosaura bakeri, assembly GCA_948474755.1. Classification (NCBI taxonomy): domain Eukaryota; kingdom Metazoa; phylum Chordata; class Lepidosauria; order Squamata; family Iguanidae; genus Ctenosaura; species Ctenosaura bakeri. The sequence continues at coordinate 176,130 of CAOLHI010002112.1, read as the reverse complement.
CCAGGATTCCATAGAATCTTCTTAGGCAGCCAATCATGTAAGGTCTTCACCTGACACAGACAAACAAACTTTGACTTTTATATATTAGATAAGGTATGAAAGAGTAATTACAAGCGCTCTTAAAATATTTCCTTTTTCTTTTGCTATTCAATGTCCTTACCTGAATGAAGGAACACTGAAGGTTACTTTTGGTTCAGCTTCCTTGTGCCTTGGCCAACAGCTGAGGAAAGGCCCTCCATCCATCCCAACTGCCACTGCCCTGGCCTTGAAGGAAGAGAAGAACAGACAGACACAGCTCCATTGTCTTTAGGCCCAGCAGCTGATGAAAGATCCTCCGTCTATCTCAGTTGCTACTGCTGTGGCCTCTGAGGGAGAGAAGAACAGAAAGGCACAGCTCCATCAGCAACTGTTGAAAGGCCTCCCTTCTCTCTCAGCTGCCTTGGAGGAACAGCCTTTCCACACTACACTGTTATAGTGCTATTATTCCACTTTCAACATCCTGTGGAATTCTAGGGTTTGCAGTTTATTGAGGCCAAAGACTTCTCTGTCTGAGAATTCTAAATGCCCCTCCCTAAACTGCAATCCCCAGGATTCCATAGGATGTTGAAAGCGGAATAATGGCACTATAACAGTGTAGTGTGGAAAGGCCCGAAGAGAGCAGCAGCCAGCATCTCCTGGACCTAACTCTCTCTGGTAGTGCCATTCCCCTTTCCTTGTGAGTTGTGTCTATTTAGATTGTAAACCTGAATGGTCACATTAGCAATTGTAAACTGCTCTTGTAAAGCACCATGTAAACTGATGGTGTTCTTTAGCCCTAGCTAGAGGTGCCAGAAATTGAACCCTGGACCTTCTGCATGCACTGAGATGTGCCTCCTGCCACTAAGCTGTGACCCCTTAGTTTCATCTTGCTTTAGAACTTTTCAGTGTATCTTACGTCCCCTCCACCCTGCTAGAGAGCTGCACTGGCATGCTTGGGTTGTAACAGCTCCTTATAAATCTGAAATGTTATTGTTGAATATAAAAGAAAGAGACACTGTAGCTCTGCATTTTTCATCCAAATTACTTTTCAGGAAAAAATGTAGGCATGTATGGTCACTTCTTTCAGATTCATGGCAATAGAAAATGGAGTTCTTCTTTCTCAGGCAACAAGACAGAATTTTTTTCCTTATCATTTTAACATGGCCTGCCATATGACAGTAAAATGATCAGGTACAAAAGAGAGGCTAAAAAACATCTAATTCTGCTTGCAATGGATTTTACAAGCCTCAATGGAATTAATTACTGAGAACTTGCACATGTAGTAATTAATTTTATGCAATTCAGCACCATCTGCAGATGCATTCTTTCCTTTCAAAGCTACTTTAATTTGATGTAAAGACTGAAATTGTTGGGAGTTTTTAGAAAGCATAAGCCATTTACATCCTGTTTGTGTCAAAACAATTAGATAAAGAAGTTAAATAGTATTTAGAAAGTGAACTTTTTCTCCCTTTTTCTATTGACTGGAAAATGTTTTCCAGTGACGGGAAAAAAATAGGCCCAAAATGGAAGATTTTAAAGTTCTGCATCCAAACAATTTTTGAATGCAGTCCTCCCTCCATATTCGTAGGTTTGACCTTCGTGAATTTGATTATTCATGAAGCACGTGCTTGTCTTCATCCCTCCCACTCTCCTCCTCCCATTCCTTTGCATTCCTCACCCCAGGCTTGAGAGGCTTGTGTTTAAAGTTGACATTTTTCCTTTTGGCTGAGTAAAGCCCCCCTCCCACTGCTGGAGGTATGTCCTCTCTGCCACGTGGCTGCACATATTGCTGTGTGTTGGATGCTGATTGATCAGGTACTTTCTTTGCTCCTACTCCTCCCCTCTGGGAGGAATCTCCTTTCTCAAAATAGTGACCAAAAGTACCTAGAACACCAGAATTCAGTGCGCTACTCTTTTCCATCTGAGGGGAAAGTACCAGTAAGCCTTTGACCTTGTCTTTTTTCTTCCCCCTGGGAGCACCAGGGCCAGGAGCAAGGGAATGGGAGAAGGGAATTCTGGAGGCAGATAAGACGGGGCTCGTGGGGGACTATTCATGATTTTTCCACTTTCTTGAGAGTTCTGTTCCCCAAACCATCGCAAATATGGAGAGGCAACTATATAGACATTTAACTATGGCCTAGATCCTGTTTACTACCCATCAGCATACTTACACAGAGGCTACTATCCAAATTATGGGCTTTTTCACACTTGGCGAAGAAAACGCCCTGTTCTGTTACTTACCGGACTGGTGTGCTCCCACAGAGGATCCAGGCTGATCCGAGCAGTGCGTGCCTGCGCTACACACTGCTCCGGAGACGAAAATGGTGGCTTCCCATTGGTGGAGGCTCTCCCAACCGGTGAAGCTCGCCAGCCTAAAGCCCGCCCCCAGAAGATCTGCAGGCTCGCACTGGTGCGAGCCTGCAAATCTACACCGGAGCGCAGCCACGGAGTGGGGTGCACCACGCGGTTGAAAGACCTGTTTTAAGCGGTCTTTCAATAGCACGGTGAGCGACCACTTCTGGTCGTTCCGGAGCGGACTGAAGTCCGGAACTACAGAAAGCAGTCTGGACCCAGTCCACCCCCAAGTGCAAATGTCCTTGCTGGAGGACGCTTTGCCCCATTGCAAAAACAAAGTGCGGAAAAGGCCTATATTCCAGTGGCTCCATACCTTCTAAGCACCATGCATCAGTCAGAATAGCCATGCTTAACCCTTTGCATTCCACTTTCACCACTCTCAGCCCCTGCATTGCTTGATGTTGTCATTAGATGTTAGCTATCCTTCATCTTCCTCCTCTTCCTCAGTGACAACCATGCTTCCATACCCTCCCAACATGAAAGGAAGAGAGAAGGAAGGACAAGGAATGTGGCAAGATTTAGTATTCTGTACATTGCTCCTGCTTTACTTCCTTGGCCTTCTTATATCTCAGCAGTTTTGCTTTCCTTGCAGACAGAAGGGGATAGCCACTCACACATTGCCCAGTAAAAGCACATGAAAGAAAGTCTAAGGGCGGTATGAAGACTTTGAAAGCAAAGCACTGGTGACAGTGAGAAAACAGAAGTGGTCAATCCTGACATCTTCAATGTGGTACAGCAACCCTTTGCTCTCCACCTATTCTTTCTTTCTCCCTCCCTCCGTCCCTCCCTGCCACTGCCTCCAGACCAAATGAAGTAACAAGGTTGCTTGTTCCTTGGGTCTTCAACACCATGCCACTTGAAAAGGAGCTAGATAATTGGGGAAATTGCACTTGTTAACCACAGACAATTTTCCTGGTTATCTTTTCCCTCTGAGAACCCATTTAGGAAAGTGCCAACTTTTTACAAAAGAACCAGTTGCTACAATGGTGATTTTTTTCCCCTTAGAGTTTGGAAGTAGCAGTGGCAGGAGAGGGAGGGTGGAATGAGTGAGCACTCATTCTGTCTCATTTTTCATCTGTGAATTATGGGGGGAGGTTAGGTCATTTTTTCTGGTCAGGAGGGTGGGGAGCTGTGCTGACATGCCAAGCCAGCCTGTTGGCAATGCAGGCAAATGGGGAACTGCTTGCATAAGGTGGTCCTGGGTGCCTCCTTCCACAAACATGTACAAAGTACAGTCTTAATGCTCCATCAGGATTTTGGCCTATATTAATAAACTAATGGCTCATAATACTGCATTTCACTGAAACAGAACATAAATCAAATTGTAAATACACTTTAAAATATTACTATGATTCTGCTGATTTAGGATGTTTCCACCAATGGCAGTCTGTACTCCAGTTAGCTTTGAGGCTCATTGCAGGAAGTGGTAATCTCTTTCTCTACACAATTTTATTGTGAAGCCATCCTGTCTCATCCACAAAAATGTTAAGGGTCCAAACATCTTCAGTTTGTAACCATTTGTGTTTGTCCTACTGCTTTGTCCATTTTTTCTCATACTATGTACATACACACAAAACTCTCCATTAATGAATGAAAGGCAGAATAGCAACACAAGACCTTTTGACTGGCACTTCTGGGAGTCCTGAATGTGGAATCACTGAGATGGGTAGGAAATGGTAAACAGTCTGCATTTATGTCCATTGCATAAAAAGATCACACATCTAGGCATTCCATTCTCTATGACTGAATGTGAACTGGGAACTGATAGCTCACTCTGTAGGCAGAAAGATATTTGTGCATCTGTAATCACTGTATGTGATTGTTTTCACATAAGCTGCATATTATTTCTTACACAGACATTCATTCTTTAGTCATGAAGAACTATGACATACAAAATGACTCTCAAACAAAGGCAGAAGTGAAACACAAACCTAGGATAGGATGCCATGCCTGAAACCTAGTTGGATTTGTTTTAATTATTTCGTATATGGAGATATACCATTTCCAAAATGATAACATGCAAGTGCAGGATACTGACAGTTTCCCATGTTTTCCCATTCTATAACAGCTTTTATCCATGTTGTGTAATATAGTAGTGAGAGTGTCAGATTAAGAGTGGGGGAGACCTATCTTTAGGCTCCCACTCAATCATGATTCCAGGTTGACCACTTACACTTTGCTAAAATAAGGCAAACAAGAGCAGACAACTGCATAAAATGTGCAGATACTCATCTAAAACCAAGCTAAATATTGTTGTCTGACATCCTACATTGCATTCATTACTAGGTAAATGTAGCTATGAATTCCTTAAAGAATTAACCCCTGGAACCCAGAACCCAAGAGCAACTCCATGTCTGCAGCATAGGCAAGGGGGGCACTTTGGAATGATGTTGCTAGCTTTCTCCCACCCCTGTGTGATGAGTGCCCCCCCAGCAGCACTGCAGTGAGCAAAAGCTTCTGCTCATTGCACCACACCTCAATGACAGGATGAGGCTAGGCACACCATTCCAAAGCACCCCACTCACCCATCCCACAGACCTCCATCTCATTAAGCAGCTCCTTTAAGGTGGTTACTAGGTAGGAGGGTGAATAGGGAGCCGTTATAGATCTGTAACTGTATATCACAAATCTGTAACCGCAATGCAGGATGCTAGCCATTATTTTAATAGACATACAAATAATCTCTCACCATAGTTGGGAAGTCTGTGACCAAACTGCATGTGTGCATGCTGATTCAGACCACTTTCTGCCCATTAAATAGCTCCTTTCAGGTTCAGACTAATCTCTGAAATAGATATACTCCGCCATTGGTCTTGGAACCACCAACCTCTTCTGTCTAAACTGGAGTTAGACTGGATAATCCTTCAAACAGAGGATGACATCAAATGAAGACCTGGCCTCTGACAGAACTTTGGAAAAGGGACTACAGAGTCAGACAAATGGCCAACCAACATGAAGCTCACTGGTTAACCTCGAGCATGTCACTTCACTCTTTCTCAGATGTATGCAATGTGGTTAAGGTAAGAATGAAATGGGGAGCTGAGATGACATTGCTTTGGTTCTGCAGAAATAAGGTAAGATATAAACAATAAGACACAATAATTATCATAACAGTGCCCTAAAATCCATCCTACCCAGCTTCCCCAGCCATGAAATAGAAACCATTTCTGTTTTAGAAAATATGAAAGCATAGCATTGCTCTTCTTTGCTCCTGAAATTGCTAGGCTGGTTATATTTATCCTGTCATTTTTATCTCATCCTAACATCAGTGGTGTTCATTTCATTCATGGCAAAAAGGCAAATTAGAAAGCTTTGTATTTCAGTTGCTGAAACTGAATTTGAAGAAAGTACAGCACTTGGTGGTTTACTTTGCCATCCCATGCTTAATGATGGTTGATATCAAGATTCACATTAGACAGGATGTTGTCATATAGGAAGAAGAAAGGTAAATTATCCATTCTTCTTGTTCTCATACAACAAGGGTAAGAATCATGCAGTCCTCCAGATATGGTTGAACTAAAACTCCCAGGATTCTTTATGATTGGCTATGATGATTTGGGGATTTGCAGCCCAAAAACACCTGGAGGGCCACATGCTTCCCACCTCTGCCATACAAATCACATCTGAAACATTGCCTTTATATTTTCCTAATATGGGAGTAGTTTGGGCACCCCTTGGCCATAAGAGACTAAACAAAAAGTTTTATTTCATTTATGGCATTGTGGTAATTTAGGAACCATTGCATTCAAAGTCTGTTCTTGGATAGCAATGGTATACGTAAGCAGCTCAGAGGAGCTTCTTGAACCACAGATGGCTTTCTATTAAGTTGGATACAGTGTGGTATAGTAATTTGAGGGTTGGATTACAACCATGGAGACAAAGATTCAATTCTCTGCTCAGTAAGGAAATCCACTGGGTGACCTTGGGCACATCATATACTCTTTGCGCTAGTGATAGCCTTAGGGTCACCAAAAATCAGAAACAACTTGACGGTGCACAACAACAACAACAACAACCATCCTCATGGCTGAACAGCAGCACAGCAGGAAAACATTATTCTTCTTTTAAACAAGCAAAGTCCAAAAGAAGCAATAAATCAGGTTTGCAAAAATTTGGGTTTGTCACTCCAGGGAAGAACAGGAACAAATATTAAAAGTGGCCTGAAAGTTCAGTGGCAACTCATTTGATAGCTGAACACAACAACAACTTTGTCAGTGATGAATTTTCAGGGCTTTTAAAACAAAAAAACATAGGCTATTTTGACATTACAACGACTGACAAGGTAATATGTGGAGGAATGAATTTTCCAGTTTCAACTGAGATATTTTCTCCCTCCCTCCCTCCTTCCCTCCTTTCCTTTATTTCTTTTTTTCTGTTCCAAGATGAAGTGTATATATATGGGGGCATGGTCCTTCTTCCTGTGTGAGCTGTACTAAGCTCTTTAGGGAAAGACTGGAGGTAAGGCAGAGAGAGAAAAACGCTAACTAGAGGTAAGCAGTCCCAGGTGCCTATCTAGTTTTAGAAAGATCAAAAGTTGCTTATCAAGTTAGAAGAGCTCAGCAGGAATGGGCAGCCATTTTGAGTCCCAGAAAAAGAAGTCCCAGAAGTACCTAACTTGATGTTCAGGTCAAAAGAAGAAAGCCAAAGTAAATATGTGTTTATACACACACACAAAAATCACTTTTTGACTTACTGAAGAATCCCTAAGTGATGCAGAAGAGGTAGAAATTAAAAACATGCTTTAAAAACAGATAAAAATATTTTTTTAAAAATGTTTAGAATGCCCACAGGAAACATTCCCAAAAGTTAACATTGGTTTTAAAGATCAAAGATCTTATAAAGTAATGCAGTATTGGCTGTTCTTGGAAAATCAGTAGGGATGGAGCCAACCTGGTTTCCCTTGGGATGGGATCAGTTGCACAGCTGGGGTGCTGCTGCTGAGAAAATATATTATTGCATATACTATTACATATACACGTCCCTCAGAGCAATGGGGCTGCACAGAACACAGGGAATAAGCAAGATGAACTCCAACTCTTAGTACAACAAAATAAATATGATTTAATAGGCATCACTGAAACTTGGTGGGATGACTCTCATGATTGGAACGTAGGAATGGGGGGGTTAACCTATTTTGCAGAAATAGAGCAAACAAGAAAGGAGGAGGAGTAGCCTTATATGTCAAGGATGTGTTCACCTATGAAGAGATCCACAACTTAAATCTGGGAAGCCAAGTCGAGAGCATCTGGGTAAGAATTAAGGAAGTGAGAAATAATAGCAATGTGATTGTGGGGGTTTGCTACAGGCCTCCAGGCCAGCCTGAGGACTCTGGATAAGGCCTTCCTGGAGCAATGACCACACATTCAAAAAGGAGAGATGCCATGTTAATGGGAGGCTTCAATTATCCTGATATTTATTGGCAGTCAAATTCTGCAAAGACCACAAGGTCCAATAGGTTCCTCGCTTGCCTTGCAGACAATTTCATGGTCCAGAAGGTAGAGAGGTGACAAGGGGATCGGCTATTTTAGATCTGATCCTAACCAACAGGGATGACCTAATTGATGAGGTGGAGGTGGTGGGATCCTTAGGAGGGAGTGACCATGCTCTTTTGGAGTTTGTCATTCAGTGGGAAGGAGAAGCCAAGTGTAGCCAGACACACATCCTAAACTTTAAGAAAGCTGATTTCTCTAAACTTAGGGAGTTACTTGCTGAAATCCTGTGGTCAAGAATACTAAAAGAGAAAGGAGTTCATGATGGATGGGAGTTTCTTAAAAGTGAGATACTGAAGGCACAATTGAAAACTTTGCCAATCAGGAGGAAAAATGGCAAGTGTTTAAAGAAACCAGAATGGTTGACTGAAAAACTCTCAGCTGAGCTAAGTGTTAAAACAAACACGTACAGATAATGGAAGAATGGTGAAACCACCAAAGAGGAGTTAAAGCAAATAGCCAGGAGATGTAGGGAGAAGGTCAGAAAAGCTAAAGCACAGAATGAACTCAGGCTTGCCAGAGACACCAAAAACAATAAAAAGGGCTTTTTTAGATATGTCCGCAGCAAAAGGAAAAACAAAGAAACGATAGGATCACTGCGTGGAGAAGATGACCAGTTAATAACAGGGGCGGGGGGAAGTGAGAAGGCAGAACTACTCAATATCTTCTTTGCCTCAGTTTTCTCCCAAAAGGATCAAAGTACCCAACCTGAGGCGTGGGGAGCAGGTGAGGAAGTGCAGGAAATGCAGCACAAAATAAGTAGAGAAGTAGTACAGGAATATTTGGCTAAACTAGATGAATTCAAGTCTCCAGGGCCAGATGAACTACATCCAAGGATATTAAAAGAACTGGCAGAAGTCATTTCTGAACCACTTGCAATAATCTTTCAGAACACTTGGAGAACAGGAGAAGTCCCAGCAGACCAGAGGAGGGCAAATGTCATCCCCATCTTCAAGAAGGGGAAAAAAGAGGGCCCAAATAATTATCGCCCGGTCAACCTGACATCAATACCAGGAAAGATCCTAGAGCAGACCATTAAACAGTCAGTTTGTAATTACTTAGAAAGCAATGCTGTAATCACTAAAAGCCATAATGGATTTCTCAAAAATAAGTCATGCCAGACTAATCTGATCTCTTTTTATGATAGGATTACAAGCTTGATAGATGAAGGGAATGCTGTAGATGTAGCATATCTTCACCTCAGTAAGGCCTTTGACAAAGTTCCCCATGACATTCTTGCAAAGAAGCTAGTAAAATGTGGGCTGGACAGGGCTACTGTTAGTTGGATTTGTAATTGGTTGACCGACTGAACCCAAAGGGTGATCACCAATGGCTGCTTTTCATCCTGGAGAGAAGTGACTAGTGGGGTGCCACAGGGTTCTGTCCTGGGCCCAGTGCTATTCAACATCTTCATCAATGATTTGGATGAAGGGGTGGAGCGTATGCTGATCAAATTTGTAGATGATACCAAATTGGGAGGGGTTGCTAATACACCAGAGGACTGGATCAAATTTCAAAACGACCTTGACAGATTGAAGAGCTGGGCCAAAGCTAAGAAAATAAATTTCAACAGAGAGAAATATAAGGTCCTGCACTTAGGCAGAAAAAATGGAAGGCACAAATATAGGATGAGAGATGCATGGCTGGATAGCAGTACATGTGAAAGGGGTCTAGGAGTCTTGTTAGATCACAAGCTGAACATGAGTCAGCAGTGTGATGTGGCAGCCAAAAAAGCCAACGCGATTCTTGGTTGCATCAATAGGAGTATGGTGTCTAGATCGAGGGAGGTAACGGTACAACTCTATTCTGTATTGGTTAGGCCTCATTTGGAATACTGTGTCCACTTCTGGGTGCCTCAATTCAAGAAGGATGTCGACAAGCTGGAAAGTGTCCAGAGGGGGGCAACCAAAATGGTGAAGGGTCTGGAAGCCATGCCCTATGAAGAACGGCTTAGGGAGTTGGGTATGTTTAGTCTGCAGAAGAGAAGATTAAGAGGGGACATGATAGCCATGTTTAAATATTTGAAGGGATGTCATGTTGAGGAGGGAGCGGGGTTGTTCTCTGCCACTCCAGAGACTAGGACAAGGAGCAATGGATTCAAGCTGCAGGAAAGAAGATACCACTTGAATCTCAGGAAGAACCTCCTGACAGTCAGAGCTGTCCAGCAGTGGAATATGCTGCCTCAGAGTGTGGTAGAGTCTCCTCTGGAGGTTTTTAAGCAAAGGCTGGATGGCCATCTGTTGGGAATGCTTTGATGGGTGTTCCTGCACAGCAGGGGTTGGACTCGATGGCTCCAGGGTCTCTTCCAACTCTGGGATTCTATGATTCTATAATTCTATGTGTTGAGGATCTCAAATTCCAGGTAGGCTCGTATAGGAGGAGATTTTTCAGATACCCTTTCCCCAAATCACTTTAGGCTTTTGAGGTCAAAACCACCACCTTCAATGGAGCTAGGAAGTAAACTGGAAGCAAGTACAGTTGGTACAAGACTAGTGGTATGTGGAATCTAAGGTGCACACCAAAGCAGTCTAGGCCATCTTGCCCTAAGTGTAGCTTCTGAATCCATTTCACGGACAGATCCATGTGGACAATTTTGCAATTGTTTAATCAAAGGCAGGCCCTTAAGGGCTGATTGCTCAACAGGAAAGGGCCTTTCGTGTGTTCTGTTGTTTTGTATTTGCTGTTGTTCTTTTTAATGCTTGTGCTTTAACTGCTTTCAATTTTACTGATAGTTCAGTTATATTTTTAACTTTTGTGTGATGCATTTTTTTTAGTTGTATTAGTTTTAACTTTTATAAGCTGCCTTGAGTTCCAGACTATGAAAAAGTTGGACATAAATAAATATCATCATCAGTTATCATCATAAGTTAATTTAGGCACAAACCACTTATGGTCAAATCCTTACATGAATAAACATTTCTGTCTCATATGAACTGAAATTTATTCTACAGTTCTACACATGTGCAATTGGGAGTAAGACTGACTGACCTCAGTCTTAACAGAACTACTGACATATAATGTATTACTTATATTAATGCCTTTTTTCAATAACTAAGGCATAATAAAGTGTGTTACAACTGTAATATAAGAAGGGACAATGTCACCCTTTTTGAGGCACAGCTGTACCTGTTTTAGTTACTTTTACTAATTAAAGGAGTGTGTGGTCCCATTCCCGAGGTGGGTCTTGTACAACAGCCAGTGGTTGGTAGTATTTTTGTGACTTCTTTTAAGGATCAGCAACTAATTTTTAAATATTTCAGTTCCTTTTGAATTACAAAATGGAGTTATCTTTTAAAATTAGAGCTTTAATGCTAATTAACTATTTTGTGGCTCAGAACCATAATGATAACTAATTATTTTTAAAAGTAACTTTCAGAGCTCTATTTCTAATTGACAAGCATAGAACTGCATTTTAGTCACAGTTCTTTCAAACAGATGAGATGTTTATACATTGGGTGTTCACAATATAGACTGTCAATGGAAATTTGGAGTTGCAATACTGAATGATTCTCCGTTTATTTAAAAGCCTGACACATACAGAGTTTTTCCACACTACGTAACTATTACACTATGATTCCACTTTAAGTACCACAGCTGCCTCTATGGAATCCTGGAGTTTGTAGTCTCAGGAGGTAGTGGAGCTCTCTGGCTTAGAATTCTAAATATTCCTCCCTAAACTGCAAATCCGATGATTCCATAGAACAGAACCATTGCAGTTAAAGTAGAATCACAGTGCAATAGTTATGTCATGCAGAAAGGCCTACAATTGCCCCATGTTGTCTGGAGAAGAATCAAGCCGCGTATAGTCCACCCTGAAGAGACCTATACGCTTCCTATCTTTCTGCTACAGCCACCACATTTCTTCCTCAGCAGAGAGGGAAAATGTCTCATCTTGAGGAATGGAAATGGAGGAGAAGACTTAGAAGGCCTCCAGCAGTAACAAGAGAGGTCCATGAGGCCTCCTTTCTAGAAGAAAATGGTGGCCTGGAAGCCCACTATGACCATAACCATTAGACAAAGTCAGGGATCTCTTATGCTGCAGATCCTGAAAAACTGTGGCAAAACTGCAAAGGTTTTCCTCTCTGCCTCCTGTCCTAAAACGGGAAAGAAATTCTTTCCTTTTGAACAATTAACATATTGAGAGATCATACATTTTGAAGCAACCCGTGCAAGTGTTTAGATTAAGAGGATGCAGAGTTACAAAAACAGGTTACATTTAAAAACACTTTTGGAACTAACAACCAGCTGGGAAACATAAAATCCCTGACATGCCTCTGACTAAATGGACCCCTTGCCACTTACACAAAAGTAGACATTTATTCTCAGGTTTTCCATGGTTAGAACAGCAGACAATATGACCTTTCTGGGATCACTTCTACCAATGCTTCACTAAGCTCATGCCAACAATCAGCATCATCGTAGAAATGAGAATAAAAAGAGAGAGAAGAGACAACAAAGGCAGTAAGAGCTCTTTTATACCTCTGCCCCCACAAGTTTGCAAATGTCTCAATATTTCTCTTACTCTCTAACTCATATAAAGTTTGATTGACAACAGAGTGTCTCCCTTGATCTTATATCACCATGTTCCCTAAGCAATTACATTAACATCTGACATGGCTTGGATCACAGTCACTGGATAATGCATAAAGTAGCATTATCACACAGTCCCCTTCCCCTGTTGTCTCTCCTGAGCATCCTAACCACTTCCTTCTTAGAAGACAGAGTTGTATAGCTCACAAAGCCTGTCCTCACTCCTTGAACAAGCATTCTACCCTCACGTTTGGTGACAGACACTTTTCTGTTCCCACCATTGTAACAAGATTCAGATGCTAGTCCTTTTGGCTTCTGTATGTGGAAGGGGTGGCAGAAGAAGCATTTGGTCCTTTGGTTCAAGGCAGAAAACTATCTCAGGCCATCCCTCCTGGCCATAATGCATTTTGGAAGTAGGCACAAGGGTGCCACCAGTCTCTCATGAAAAGACACTTTTGGACATTTCAGTGGGGTCTCAATGAGGATTGCAAACTGGATCTTTCTTGTTTTAAAGGTAGTTGTTACAGAGTAGAATTCAAAGATAAGTAGGTAAGATGGTCCAGCCCTTCCATGTGGCTCAGCTGATTTACTTTTAATGGTTTTGCTTAACCACTTTTGATTCTGGGCTCAAGAGAGGATGTGCTTGAGCACATGATGAATTTTGACTCAGCTTAAGGAAGTGATATGTGCACTTCCAGATCTTGAAAATTGTTTTATTTGTAATCCAGGCCTCTTTTCAAAAACAGTCTTGGACTCATTGGTTGTTCGGTTATCTGAACAGATCTTGACCATGAGGGGAATGAAAGAAAGTTGTGGGATGATTAGAACTGAAAAGATGCAGCAGAAAAAGGTCCATGTTTCCATGTTTTAAAAAACAAAATGTTTTGGTGGAGACAGAGCTGACAACAAACACCCTGCATGTTTCAGCCATAAATAAATTAGAGCAGCCTCAAAAGACTTCACAAGTTTATACCTGTATATTCCTGCCAATATTTAGCTTTGACAAACATTCACAATGAGATGGCAGAGAAAACCCTCTTTGCCACTTTCTTTCTCTTAATTTGAACTGCAGCTCTTGAGCCACAGAATGTTAAATCTATCCTTTCACTTGCAGCACTAGGAACAAGGGCCTTGCTCTATTCTGTTACCCTTATTTAAAATCTGTACCACAGAACTAATTCAATTATGCTATAATACTCAGTTGTCACATTAGGCCCTGTATTTCAGAAATTCTGTGCATTTTTCACAGCTAATTTGCTTCTCCAATTTCACAGAGGATTCAAGTAATGGTACAGCTTCAATTGTTCACTGCAGACGCAGGGGGAATAAAAACCCTAAAAGGATTGCCTTCACTTCACTTCAAGGAGAGTCTGAAAATTGCTCCACAATGTTTGCCTCTCACATTGGAGGGGATAATGTGCTTCCATCCAAGCTGTTAGGCTGGCTACAAACACACCACATCTGGTGTTATATTTTCTTTAAAAAAAACAACACATCCACACATGTTTGTAGGAGATTCAGAGCAAAGGGAGAGCTCCAAAGATCTCTAGCAGCATCTGAAGCAGAGTGCATTCTCTGCAGTATGATTTCTCTGCACTACAATCACAAAACAGCAAGCCAAAGGCAGCAGGGGAGGGAGGAGACACCTAAAATGAAACTGCTTGGTTTCATCAAAAACCTGAAGGATGTTACTACTGCACTGAAGTTGAAACAGGGCAGATGGTGCAGTAGGTGTAGTTGCAGAAAAGTTTGGACCAACTACTAACTGCTTAGCCAGAGTTCAGGTATAAGCCTGCTAAAGACCATCCACCAACTTGCCAGAATAGGTGGGCAGAGGAAATATGGAATCCTAATGTCACGATAATATCTCCCCCTCACTTATACAGTACACCCACAATCCTTACACTATGTTTTGACTACCTTTTAAAAGTGGGAGGCGCATCTGCCCAGTGGCTTGTAGTCTAAGAGTATTAGAACAACATAGTTATATCAGTTTTAATAGCATTCTAACTGTCAGGGCTCTATCCTGTTGAACTAGACATAGCATTTTGCAGCAAAACCAGCATGTTCAGTTTTGATCTCATCAGACTAGATAACTTTTTCCCACGTTTTCTGTGTCTGCCATGTACCTTCTTGCAAATTCCAAATGGTTTTTTTCAGCAACAGCTTTCTGTTTGCCACTCTTCCAGGAAGCTCTGCTTTGCAGCGCATCCAGGAGACGGTTGTCCCATGCATGATTTCTCCCATCTCAGCTGCAGACCCCTCTAGCTCCTTCAGAGTTACCATTGACTTCTTGGTTGCTTTTCCAGCTAATACTCTCCTTATCTGCTCTCTAGATTTTGGTGGACAGCTTTCTCTAGGCAGAATCACAGTTGAGCCATATTCTATTTTATAATAATGGATTTAATAGTGCTCCAAGCCATGTTCATAACTTTGCATACATTTATTTAAATACAATCTAACCCTGATTGGTGCTTTGTCATGACTTTCTCTTGGATTTTTTGGGGTAACTCCTTGTTCTTCATACTATTCTTTGTTCAGATATGGTCTCCAACAAACTCACGGGCCTCCCAGAAACAGGTGTGTTTAACCTGAGATCACGTGGCACTGGAAGTGCATACAAATAGACTCTGGTCAACTATTTATGACACTTCTGGCGACAATGAGTTGCACCAGGGCTTATTTAGGCAAATCACAGCAAAAGGGATGAATACTTTTGCAGCAACTAAGTGACAGGTTGTTTTTGCTTACATCTGTGCCACAATAAAACCATTTTGCGCCTTAAGAGTGTATTTTTAAGTATATAAAGTTGTAACACTACCAACCAAATCCATTTCATTTCTAGCTTTTCATACAACAAAATGTGGAAAAGTTAAAGGGGGGCTGAATACTTCTCTAAGGCAAATATGTTACACTACCACCCTTTTCTGGTACTTAATGACTCACATCAGGAGCCCAATGCTTGTACAGCTCGCATCACATCCCCTGTTCTGAAGATGATAGCTAAACAAACAAATAAACTTAATAAAGAAAAAAATACCCGGTTTTTCCTATATTTTAATACCCTGTTACATTATTGATGCTCCACTACTTCCTGACTCCTTTATTCTGAAGATGATTTCACCTGTATATCACTCCGCATTTATTTTAAATTTAATCTAATTATCTCCCACAAAGATGGTAGTCCTTTTTGGTGATTCATTTTGACCATCTTTCCAGACACTGGACTGTTTGCATGTCACCAGAGTGTTCTTTTCAGTAACTGTTATTGTGTGATTTGAGTGGCACACTTAAGCATAATGACCCCTTTTTGTACATTTCTCACATATAGTTTTCGTGAGCAAAACACATACTTTTTTGTATTTCTGTCTGCCTGTTTTCTTTGCTCCCGGGTCAGGCTGGTTTACTGTAAGTTTGGTTATAGATTCCATCTCTCTTACTTTACAGATTCCTCCCTCACACACCCAGTGGCCTCAGCTGTGACCCACTGTGCAAAAAAAGAGATCCTGTTCTTAGTTTATATAGGACCTTTGTAGGGCCTCAGTGTTGGTTGTCTCTAATACAAGTTTCAGATCATTTTGCAAGATTGAACAACAAAGATTTGAAATATATTTCATTCTTTCCACCAGATTGCACTCCTGGCTTTACAGCAGATTATCTACTCCTGGTTCATGAAATATGTTCTTGTGTATTTAATGGTAGTTTAGCAAAGGAGTGTTTACCCAAAGTGACTGCGTCTCTCCATGCTGAAATGACAGGAGAGGTAACATTGCAAACGCTGCAGGTAAAGGCGTTGGGTGCTTGTTAGGGTAAATAGCATACCACCCTAATTTAGACTTATAGGAGTCTACTGGATTTCTCATTAATCTCATACATTTTTAACACTACTGATCTTGTGAAAAACTGCTGCTTTTCTGAAAGGTCAAGTAGATAGCTGAAGGGCCTCAATGGATAACACTGTGTCTTGCAGTAATGAACTCTCCCCTCCTCCCTGGTTCCTTTTTCTTTTTTATATAACAAGAATCCACTTACAGGTTTTCAATATTTTTAAAAATAACACTTGTTCCCTGCAGATACTGTCTTTTACATGAAACAGAGAAAGCAGACGACAGCCCTTCAAATGCTCTGACATAAAAAAAAAAAATTGCAATTCTGAGAATTATAAAGCCAAGTTGCAAAAATAGTTACATTTGAGATACTATCCCCAAAGAGAATGTGTGCAGATCAGAGATGGAGCAGGGAATGGTCCATCCCTGGTCTGCACACATTCTTTTTCGAGTTCTGAAATAAACGTATAGAGACTGCAAGATCAAGCTTGCCTCCCCCTTAATGTGTTTGTGTGTGTGTTTTAAAGTATGTGAACAACACTTAGTGAGGGCTATTGTATAAGACCACTGATTCATCCCTTGAAAAGGTGCACCTGTGCTCTTCTGTATATGTTCTACCTGGAACTGCTTGAGTCTTTCTCATGCAGAATAGAGAAGAGTTAACTATGAAAATCTCTCTCTTGCCAGATCCTTGAGTCAGCACCCATATTGGATGGAAATGAGGATTGTGACTTCATTAGTTGTATTATGTTAGCTGTTCATTGCTTGCCATTTATGAAGCTATACCATACTATTTGCTATTCCCCAATGCAATCATTGTGTATATTTCAATTCCTGTGTGTTCAATAAACTACCCTTCAGATAGCTCTAAGTAGCTGTGGATTGTTGACTCTAATCTGTCTAAGATACTCTAGTGCCAAGATCAAAGATCCCTTACAGATTTGTATTCAGAACATAAAGGAATTCATACATTTGCTCTGAGACTATCTGGTAACATTAGTGTAGCAGCAACTGTCCAAGTTTTCTACAGGCTTTCATTTGAGATCCTTTAATTAGAGAAGCTAGTTGCAATTTAAAGAAATGGTTTAACCATGATGCACCAATGGCTTGACTTCTATGCATAGCCTGACATGGCTGCATACATATCACTCTCCATTGTTTTAAGTGGTCTCAGGTGAATGATTAGTTAAGAACGATAACATTTATCGCCCTTCAATAAAGTAGTCTGTCAGTTTGCACAAACTCCATGTTTCTGAAAGTCAGTCAACCTCCAATGGAAATTATTCATCCTCCCATGGCATTTAGCCTGCAAACTTCACATGTATTTCAAAGGGACTACTCTGAAATAAAATAAGTGATTTAAGTACTGCAGGCAATGGCAGCTCTGAGTTTGCCATTTATTTCATTTTTATTTATTACATTTTCTATCCCATCTTTCCACTAAAAAATAGTGCTTAAGACAGCTAAGACACATCATTAAAAACAAATTAAACAAAAAATGATTTTAATAACCCCAGTAAATTCATTGCATCAATCAATATATCTCAAAATACTTTAAAAGGAAAGCTTGATGAGCAATAGCAGCAAGAGTGGGACCACAGTTCCACATTCCCATTCCATAATCTGGGAATGACATAGGAAAAAGCCTTTCTTCATATACCCCCAAGCAGGCCCCTACAGTCAATGGTATTTTCAAGAAGGCCTCTCCCGAAAGACAATTACATCTGAACTGTTTCATAATAAAACAGGCAATACCTTAGAGAGCCAGACCCCAAGCTGTTTAGTGCTTTAAACGTTAAAACTAACACCTCTGTACTGGTTAGCAGCCAAATTTAACATGAGTTGAAGCACTAGAATATACTTCTAAGGTAGCTCCCATATAGGATGCATTGAAATACTCAAGACACATTGTGTCAGTTGTTCCAGATCTCCCTCTCTCCCTCTCTCTCTCTCTCTCATTCTGTCTCTCTCTCTCTGAGACTCAGATGATGCTGGATCAAATGGGCAATGGTCTGATTTGGTCCCAACTTTCAATATCCCTAGACATTGTCTTAGTAAATCAAACATTTTTTTTTTCCTGTTTGCACAACGCCCACCTGAAATCACTAAGAGACAATGGCTGGGGCTAGAACTGGTTTTCAGGTTTTTAGCAGAAGATTTGCAAAAAATATAGGAAACATGTTTTGAAATGGGCATCTCCTGCGATAATACTACCATATAATATCAATAACAAGTGGGTGGCACTAAGTTCTTGGTAGGAGAAGGCTGTCATATATTAAGCATGAGTTCAGATAAATTAAGGAATAAGAAAATTGAGGCAAGCATATTTGCTTCTGGTGTTCTGCTTAATGCCAGCAAGTATTAAGGACAGATAAGGACACCTATAGTCCTCAAGAACAGATCATGGAAAAAGCAGGCCAGTCCCAAGTTACAGGTTGTCAGTGAAAGCAGAAGCATGGCATAGGCAGTCCAAGGTCAAAACATGAAAGTACTCCCCCAACAGATTCTAAAGCAATAAAAGAATCACCAGAAAAGTAATTCACAGTACACACCAAAATTCAAAGATCCACCAAGCCGGATACAATCACAAGGGAGCATTAGAGATGACTGTTTGCAGCTACAGAATGGCCTTGGCTAAGCTACTTTATAACCAATTATAAATTTGGCTGACTTGTGTAATCAGCTCAGTGTTTTCCTTTTAAAGTGGATCAGGGCATTTCCTATCCCTTTGCAACAAACATTTTAATCTATGATGCTCGACAGGGTGAAATGCCTTCGTATCTTCCTCATGACCTGCCAGACCTGGAATGGTCTGGGGTCTGCTTCTGCCAGTACCTTGACAGGACTGCCAGTATCTTGTGGCTCCAACTAGAGTCCATTGTCTTGGCTGTCCTCTTTACCCTCTTCATCTGAAGAGGACTCCTCCAGGTAGGACATGACACCCAGTTGCTTTATTGGCCTAAAGCAACCATTAATAAACACTGTAAATGATAATGTGTAGAATTACTGGTAGGTTAGTATTCAATAAGAGGCATGGTTTGTCTCCAAGTACAGTCAAAATATAAAACTGGGTCCTGGGGTGGAGTGGAAGCTCCTGCATAGTTTCTCCATGAGCTGAGGCTCTTCTCTCACTTTTAAAATCATGAATATATTGGGATGCATACTAACACCAACAATCAGCACAAAAGAGAGCACATGAGAACACAAGAAGAATCATGCTGCATAATAATATCAAAAGACCAATCTAGTTCAGCATTTTGTTTCCTGTAAGGACTAGTGAAATCTCCAAACAGCATTTGCAAATAACTATTTACAAATATATAGTAACTCATTAATTCCTTTTTCCCAATAAGGAAAGTAACTACATTACATTACAAGTGTAACTTAATAAGGGATAACTTTACTCCCTCTGCACTGTTAACTGTAACTTTTGGCTATATCTATAGTTTCAAGGGTAAGGCCTAAATAAATGAGGAACAGGGAATATCTCATGGATCACTTTCTGGGTTTAGTGCAGTGTTTTCCACTGGTTAAGTTACTTTTGAAAATTTTTAAATGGTTTTTAGAAGTTTTACATTTTCAAAAAAAGGCATTGCTCAAATGATAACAATAGTACAATAACAAGTGAGGAACCCTGGAATGTTCACTATCTATGTGAACAGACATGAAGCAAGACACATGCACAGATAAACACAAACATGCATGCACACACAGATAGACACACACACATATATCCTTGGTATATTTCCTAGCCACTAGCACTTAAAGACATACTGCTTCTGATCCTACATATTGCCTCTAATCCTACCGCAGGCCTGGGAACCAACTTTTTGCCCCCTTGGACCTTCCAGGGGCCACATGGATGCCCTAAAGCTGGAAAAATAAAACAGGAACTACACAGAAACCTATTTGTGGTTTTGAAGAACTAGTATTTTTTAAAATATTACACAATCTGGTGAGTCCAACTTATTTAAATAGTGAGCTGTCACTCCAAGGATCCCCTAGCGGACCTTTCCCACTGTCACCTCACTGGTAAGCCCTATCCCAAGGTCTACAATTTTTTATATTAAATATGATTTAACATGCCAGAGAGGTCACCCAGAAGAGCACGTAGGCAGCAACGGTCGAACGATCGAAAACCAGGTCAAGCCAGTACAATCCCCTGTCACGTAGCCCCAGGAGACCTCAAGCTGTGCACACCCACTGTAGACAAAGGGTTCTCAGCCTCTGAGAAGCCAAATTGAGGGGATTAGTGTGTTTTCTCCAAAGCTGAGCACTGATAGCAGTAAAATCATATCAGGCAAGGACCATCTACATAAATTCACACCACAACCCAATGCAACCGAAGATTCTGAAACTTTGGCAACACCTCATAATCTCATCATGCAAAAGGAGTTGCCATTGCAGAGCTTCTTTTCCGTTGCAATACCCATTGGAGAGGATTTCTCCCATGGAGAGGATTTACCCTCAAGGTACATTTTCCCCTACAAATAATCCTAGTTTTTGAGAGTTTCTTTGGATAACTCCCGGTCATACCAGCAGACCTTTTCTCCATCAGTCGAGTAATCCCCTCAGCCCTCTCCGTGCTGAGCTCTACTTCATTCACTGTTTTTCCCAGACCAAGGACTTCAGGAAAAAGTGCAGGGTCACCCCAGCTACAATCCTTTCAGTTTTTCCCCTATCCAGTTTCCACTTTTTGCTTCTGAATAGGTCTTGAGTGAGTGAGTGTGTGAGTGGTTGCATTGATTCAATAAAATCATTTCTTGGACATCTTTGTTTGGTTTTTGGCTTGGCTTGACCCCGTAAAAACTTGGTAAAAAGACCCTGCTAGGTTATCCTGCCTCCCGCATTGCTATTCCTGGTGCTCTGTTGAGTTTCCATTCCCTATCAAGTGGAGCACATTAAGGCGTCCCCTACAGGACCCCAGAAATCAGGGTAACACCATTAAACAGTTAGAGTGCTATGATTCCACTTGAACTGCTGTGGTTCCATCCTATGGAATCCTGGGGTTTCTATTCGGGGAGGCACTAGAAGAACTCTCTGACTGAGAAGTCCAAATGACACTAAACTGCCAATCCCAGCATTCCATAGGATGTTGCCATGGCAGCTAAAAAAAGGAAAGATAGTGCTAGAATTGTGTACTGTGAAAGAGCCCAAAGAGATGCAATTCACACATCCCATTTTTAATCCAAAAAAGGCTGTCCAGAGGGTTTGGAGTGGTTGAGAGCCACCAAAACATGATATGGACTTCACTCCTGTCCATTTGCATGTTCCATTCTAGATGCAGCATATCACCATTGTGACTGGTAACCACTGACAGACATTTCTTTCATGAGTTTGTTTAATCCTCTTTTAAAACCTCACTGATAGGCAACCATCTTGTAGAACTGCATGCTGTACTTATTCCCACATTTATTCTCTTTATAAATCATATATTAGGATTGGAAGGAAACTGCTCCTTGTGACTCCTGCCTCTCCTTCTTATGACTACAGGTTGTGTGCCTTCAAGTCATTTCTGACTTATGGCAACCCTAAGGCAAACCTATCTCAGGATTTTCTGAAGCTGAAAGTGTGTAATACACACGAAGTCACCCAGTGGATTTCCATAGCTGAGTCTCCAAGGCAGTCATCCAGCACCCAAACCACTACTTTATTATAACTCATGCTACTGCTTCAGAGTTATATGAGAATGGGAATCAAATTAACAAAAAGATGAGAATCAAACCAAGTTACTCTGTGGACTACAGTTCTTCAAATTACATTTTATGTATCAAATTTAATCACTTATGTGCATAATTATACTTTTTATTTTGCTGTCTTGAACCATTCATAGAGATCCCAGCTCTTCTTTTTTTTGCATACAAGTTCCTCTCTTTAATTTCACTGGAAATTTTTAATTATGCTTGATTAATACATACATGTGTGCCATGACCTTTTAATCATTCAGTTACATCCCAGTGCCTTGATGAGATCCTTCTCTTTAAGCAGGATTCTCAGGAAAAACCATGGAAATGCAAGGCCTGGATATCCTCTAGCTGTCCCAGTTTGGCAGAGAGGCCCCAGATAATGATCTGTTCTCCCACTTTCTCAGTTCCTTTTAAAATGTCCCAGTTTCTCTTTCCTCCTCCCACTTCCCTGCTTTCTCCCCAGCTTACTTCAATTGCTGCAAACTGAACTTAGAGAAGCAGCTTCCACTCAGTCAACTCAGCAGTAGGGAGAGGAGAGAGCTAAGTCTGGCTGTTACTTGGCACAGTATATAAATTCTAGTGTTTCTCTGATTAAATTAATAGTTTTGACCACACTGTGGTGTCGCTCAGCCACGTGTCCTGCTTTTCCTTTATGAATTGTTGGAGGGTATGAACGCATGTACTAGAAATAGGAACTTTAGCAAAAGGTCTTTAATATAGGCTCTTTGTTGAATATCAACCCCCATCTAAGTGTTGTAAAGCAAACACCCTGGGCCTGAATGTCTCAACTTTGTGCCATATCTACCAATAAATGTCTATTCAAAAAGGGAAGCTTTTGTTTCTATACACACACACTGTTGTGTAAGCTGCTGAGTGTCCTGTACCCAGCAAAATCAACATGGAAAACTTTCTTATTATTATTATTTAAAGTCCCATCTTCAAAGTATGTGGTGTTTGGGTGGAGAATAAAACTATGGCCCTTTCCGCTTGCGGTTATTAAGTCAGGCCAATGCATCTTGCCCACAGAGATCTTCTGCATATTGGAGCAGACTAGGTTCAGTTTATTTACCTTCATTCTGCACATAATTCCAACTAAATGCACCCCCATGTGGTGGTAAAGTGGTGGTAAAGGTATGGAGCCCTGGTGGCGTAGTGGTTAAATGCCAGTACTGCAAGCCACAAGGTTGTAAGTTCGATCCTGCCAGGCTCCAAGGTTGACTCAGCCTTCCATCCTTTCGCAGGTCAGTAAAATGAGTACCCAGCTTGTTGGGGGCATGTATAGAAATGTTTCGAAATACATGCTATTTTTAAGTTGTTTGCCGCCTCGATCCATATGGAGAGGCGGATACAAATAAATAAATTAAAAAAAATAAAATAAAGTGCACTATTTGAAAACCGGAAGAAATTGATTTTCCAGTTTTCCAGATCAATCCAATTCATTCTTTCACAGTGGTGCAGGCACGTACATTCACGTCAATGCAAATTGGTGGTCAGGGGAGGGCTCGTGGGAGGGGCCAGGGGTAGTATGGACTTTTGCACTTACGCACGTATGCACTGACATACTAAACCAGGCAAATAAAAAAAAGGGCCAATCACAAGCAACAGGGAGGGGGGAGGGGTGTAGTGGGAGTGGCCACGGCAGAGGCAGTGTGGATTCATGAACTTGCACTCCTCCGAATCAGAATGGAGCATGCGCAGTAGCTGTGCGGAAGGAAATGAGGGAAAGTCTGCCTTGTTTTGAGCCCAGAAAATATGGTAAGAAACAACTTGAACCGATTCACCAGCCTCGTGTGGAAAGGGCCCATGTCTTCTATAGCAAGTTCTATATCAGTTTTGTTGGGACCCTGGCTGTGCCAAGGTGAATGCCCAAGCTAATCATTGCCTCACTATAAAAACTCCTTTCTTGGATCTGCAGTTATTCTATATGTCTGCAGGATCACTTTTAAAGTAGGGTTGCCAGATCTCAGGGCATGGACCTGAATTTCCACTCTTTATGGGGCATCTCCAGGCAAAAGATAATAGTGCAAATCCTCCAGTTTTGGTGCCTCGGGGCTGGAAAAATGGGCTATGTGCAAATCCCCAGCTTAGCTTGTAGAGCAGCAACTTGCTACTACCTGGAAGGCTTAGTTAACTGGTTGCTACTCATTTCTAGTGACTCTCCCAGGGATCTATGTATTTACTTACTTAACTTCATCCTTCTCTCCCGGTCATTATAGTGCCAGGGCTCACTCTGCTCTGTGCTCTGCATAAGCTTTCTAGCTAAAAGCAGGTTAGATTAAATTTTCCTTACTTATCCTGTCTCCCCAAATAAGTAAGAAGAAATAATCTCCTCACTTCACTTTGATCTGGGACAGTTCCTTTAGTGAAGATTTCTGTCCTAATTTCCAAATAGGCAAATATGGTGGGGGGTGGGAGGTGTTTTTGCATGACAAGCTGTGAACAACTGTAATTTGTACTTACCACAAAATATACAGTGATGTCATCAGGACCATTACTTGATCTCAGGTTTTGGCCCAGATGCCTCAGGGTCAGAGCGAGCAACTCTATTGTGAAGTCACGCTTTATCTCAGTTATTCTCCATGGTTTTCCCCCTATAATTCTGGTAACACATAAATGAAAGAGCCCTTTGCACTCTGCTGTATGTTTGTGCCCGCATAAATTTGGATGAACAGCAAAAGCCATTTGAGTCAGAAAAGATAGCACCTATTTCTCTAATGCCGTTTCCCCTTTCTTTTCCCTAAGACATTGTAAAATAAAACCCAGTAGCAGATGTGGATCATAAGAAACCACTTCTGTGCTTTGTTAGAAACTGCACATTTTCAGAAAGGTTCGAGCATTACTGGTTTGACTATAGGGGCAAAAGTCTGGAAGTTAATGGGTAATGGTTGAAAATGTACAAGAAATCCTATTTCCGCCAGAGGTTTGACAGGTTCATTTCATTCTACATTTCTTAGACTATTTGTGGGCTGGGAACAGTTTCTGCTCTGGAATTCTCACAATGAAAGTCAGCTTCAGAGGCATCCAGAAAAAGATGCACATTTGAAAAGTGCACCTGGAACAAAGCACACATCTCAAACATGCCCAAAATTAACCGGGGAGGGAGGGTGAGGGAGTGTCAAGCAATCTACAAAATTTTAAACATGTGCACAAACATTGGGATCTAGCTGCACTTTTTCCAGGATCTTGCAGCTATGGTGAGAGAAGGCAGACAAAATCTGCTGGTTTCACCAGCACCTTATATCCTTTATTGTTGCTGTTCCCATAGCTTTTTCCCTCATGCTACCACTGATGATGATGATGATGATGATGATGATGATGGTGATGATGATGATGTGTGCCTTCAGGTTGCCTTCCACTTATGGCAAGCCTATTCCAGGGTTTTCTTGACAAGATTTGTTTACAGAAGGTTTGTGACTGCCATCTTCTAAGGCTGAGAGAGTGTGATTTGCCTAAGGTAACCCAGTGACCTTGACTTCCAAGGCTGAATGGGAATTCAAGGCCTGCTCTCTCACAATCTTGTTCCACAAGTCAAACCCCCATACCATGCTGGTATAAACTACACCAGAATACTGTGCCAACAAGATTCCAGGCCCAATGTGCCCATTTGGTAAAAACAAGCAAATAGGGGGTTAGACTTTTCCCTATAAAAAACCATGGTCAAGGATGATAAAACTGGGCACAGACTGGACATATGTGTGGGGAAATAAAGAAATCCATAGATGCCAATTTCATAGATAGGTGCAGTCCACTTTATGCTGCTGCTGCTTACCAATGTAGATCAAACAGGAAAGAAATCAAAGAAGTGTAAATCAGAGCTGTGTTCAACCCAGATGGTAAAAGTTGGCTAGAGAATTGTATGTCCCTCTGAAAGATTAGATGCTGAACTACCTTAAAGTCTTTCCAGATCTCAAGAAACCATTTTTAAACTATGATCCAACACTGAAGACCACAATCCAATTCAGTGGATTAAATAACTATAACCCCATTTTAGAGTATGGAGAGAAGAGATAGGAATATATGCGATATGATTTTAATTTATTTTGAGAAAAGCCACCTATAGCTGCTTCCTGTCATCTCAGTTTTAATGTATGACAGGATTTTACTTCATGAAGATTTGTTTCTTTTTGTTACAAGAACAACAGGCAGTTTAAACTCACATAGCGGGCCTTAGGAAATTAGTATGTGAAATTAACTGCAAAGCTTGAATTACCTGTTCAGGACTCTCTATGGGCTTCAGGGGTAGCTTTGTTCTTGACCAATTAATTATCTCATTGAGGAAGGCTTACCAATGCAAACAGTAATAAAATATAAAGGATAAGATAGGTTTTAATTGATTCCTACAGTAAACTAGAGAAAAATGCTTTCATGGATGCTCTTTGCAGGAAGAATAATTGCCTCATTAACCAAAGCTGTATCAACTTGTTCTCATTAGGAAGGTCAAACAAATAAAAAAGAAATACTTCCAAGGAACACCCAGTTCTACTGTGGAGAAGAACACAAGCACTGTAATTTCAGTCAAAGGGCTCATCTAGGACATGGGAGGTTGCCAATGTTTCTTTGCACCATTTTGGAGTGTGTAGGAAGCAACTGCAGTGGCAGTTCAAGATGTTTAGGAATCTGGAGCAGAATATTAGAATACCCCCTCTCCAGCCTTTCATGATAAAGTATAATAATTGATCCATATAACTGAATATTTCCAGCCCTTCAGATCTGCTAACTGAGGTCAGAAAGAGACACATGTTCATGGATATTTTAGATCAAGGATTATTCTTAAAAACATATCTGGACATCCCCCTTGGTGGGATCTTTGATGGGTTTCAGGTTCAGGTTTCTTCATTTCTGCTGCCGCCTTCCCACAAAGCTTGGAAGGGTAACTTTTTTGGACTATAATTCCTAGAATCCCTCAGCATAGCCACTCTGCTTTCCTTATAGCGTTAAGTCCTTATAAATTCACCCTAATGTTCCAGGCATGGCAGAAGAAATTCCAAGAGTGGCCTTGTCAAGCTTGATCTCCTTTCAGTGAGAGATCATTGAAAGCTTAATGAGCCTTTGAAATATCTATTTTATGTACAAATATTAAAAGATAGTAAAAGTATTGGCAAAAATGCATCACAAGGCAGATCTTTTCTCCTAACTGCAGAAAAACTAGGATCTTTGAAGGTCTTGGGCCAAGGCAATCAGCAGCCTCAGGTAAAAGAAAACAGGTTCCCCAGATTCCAATCTGTTCAGGGAACAGATGGGTAGCAAGGCAAAGGCAGGCCAAGGCCAAGGCTTCAGATACAAATTTCAGGAAACAGATGTGGTCAAAGACAATCCAAAACTATATACAGGACTTCAACCCAAATAAGAGCTCAGTAGACATGGTCTCAGTAGACACCAGGCCCAAAGGTGGTGTGGAGACATCATGCCGGCAACTCTTAAATCCAGGTGCGGAAATTTTAAAGCAGGGGCTGACAGAACCAACTCAAAGTTCACCTATAGCTTTCCACGGACTTCTAGAAGAAGTCCTCTTCAGGAAGAGAATATTTGTTCATGTGGAGCTGTTTTCTGCAAGTGAACACTCCTACTGAATATAGCGGTGCCCTTCTTCTTCAGGTGCCATCACTCCCAGGGAGTAAGAAATGGAACTCTCTATTTCTGAGATTGGAGTGGTGGTCCCTTAGAAGTCTTCCCCAGGATGCTGAGCTTCCTCCTGGGGTATCAGCATGAATAATTCCTGGGCACTGCCAGTTACTGGCAACTCCTGGTCACCTCTATGAAGGAATCTTCTAACAGAACAATTTAGGCAGTGCTCCAGGCCACATCCATAGTTTCAACTCATTCCAGTTAACAGTATTCAGGCCTCTCGCTCTGCTTCTGTGTCTCCGACAGCAATTTTTTTTTATTCTGCTAGCTTTCTGCCTTCTCACATCAGTTGGAGTAGCGTTACTTTTTCTATGCTGTCATTCTTCACTACCTGCTTCAAAAACATGGGGGGAACCCCAACTTTTAAGGGACTATTTTTCCACAATTATCTCCCAGGAATGAAGTATGCACCTTGAGTTATCAACCAGCAGTGCATCGAATGAAGGAATGATCAGTGGTCATAAAAAAATCACCCCCATTATCTTGTGCATACTCATTCACTTCAATGGAGGAGCCGTGGTGGCGCAGAGGAGCCGTGGTGGCGCAGTGGTTAAATGCCAGTACTGCAAGCCACAAGGTTGTGAGTTCAATCCTGCCTGGCTCCAAGGTTGACTCAGCCTTCCATCCTTCCGCAGGTCGGTAAAATGAGTGCCCAGTTTGTTGGGGGCATGTATAGAAATGTTTCGAAATACATGCTATTTGCAAGTTGCTCGCCGCCTCGATCCATATGGAGAGGCGGGATACAAATAAATAAATAAAAAAATGGTGTTCTTGTTGCTGTGTGACAGTGCCAATGCACATAGAAATACTACTTGATCATTGGCACGCCTGATGCAAACATCAAATTGGAAACACTGGTTTGTTTTTTCCTGTTCCTTTTAAATAAGGTATCTCTGCTCTATACCTAGCCAGCAAAATGAACAACAGTCACTAGTACTGCCATGTTGAAAATAATGGCAGTTAATCTAAGCGACACCTGCAGATGTTCAGTTCGCCAGGAAACCCTGCTGTATATCTTCAGAGGGTGTCTAACTTTGTATTTTATTTATGAGGGGTAGTGTCTCTTTGCTCGCCTAAGCCATTATTTTTGGTGTACATTTTACAGTCTGTTTGTGCAGATGGTTTGCGTACATTCAAGCTGAGTTATATGGTGTTGTGTAAAAGGCTTCCCACAAATGTTTTGCAGTGATGACCTGAGGGAGGCATACCATGTTCAAAGAACAGGTAAGAGAGGCCTAGAGTTAAAAATTAGTCAGGGTCTTTGAACTAGAGGCAAGACTCATTTTTTAAAAAGAAAAAAACTGTTACTCATTTTTGTGGCATTTTTGGGCATACAAAGCTCTTCACAGTCCTGTCTAATTGATCCTCACAGCAATATGAGGCAAATGTTTAAAAGCTTTCATTGCACATATATGAAACTGATAGAACAAAACAGTGATTTGCCTAAGGCCTATCAGAAAGTCTAGCATTAAACTGAGACTGTTGTCAAGCTTGACTGTTGTCAAGCTTCTAAAAAAAAACTGGGGGGAAAATTACCTTGGGAAGCCCTGGGGGTCACAAAAATGGCCTTCAGGCTAGATCAGAAGTGGGCTGCACTTTGTCTATCCTGATCTAGCCTGTAGTGCAGAGTTCTCCATCCCTCCGTCACAAATCCCAAACTGCCCTTCTTATGAGAATAAATGGCAGAGAAATGAGATGGCCACAAGGAAAAAGAATACTGACTTGGCAAGCAGAGACAATAGTAATGCACCACAAATGGCCTGGAATTAATCTGAATATACAATGCTAATTTAAGTAGATAGTGTCTAACCACCATGAACACAGCTATTGCCTAATGACGCCTCCTGGATTGAAGGAAGTATCTGAGGAAACAAGCACAAATCAAAAAAAGCATTGAGATTCCTGTAATCCTAGTTTACTATCACTAAAAGCCTTGATCTATTTGGATTTTTTTGTTTGTTTATATTAAATACTAAGATAGAAGCCATCATATTTATTGGAGACAAACATTTATTAATATACTCTTGGTCAGTACTATTCAAAATGATAGTTCATGGACCTGTGTCAGTCCACAAATCAATTGCTGCCAGTCCACAGCAAGTTTCCAGGATAGAAGGAAACAGTTGTAGTTAATGGGCACAAATATAGTATCAGTGCCTGGTATATTAAGAAAAAAAAATGGCTCAGGGTAGACTGAGAAGCACTGCTCTAGGAAATTTAGGCCCTTTTCACACACAGGCGGAGAAACGGGGGAAGCCACGCTAAAACGGGGCTTACCTCACTCTGTTGCGGTGTGGAGCAGCGCGAGTTCGCTGCTCCACACTCATCGGGCGTTCCGCAGCGTCCACAGGGTTGGGCAGCGCCCAAAATGGCAGCTTTCGACTGGCAGAGGCTCTCCACCAATCGGAGAACCTCACCAGTCAGAAATCCTGCCCCCACTCGATCTGCAGGCACGCCCTTGCATGCGCCTGCAAATCCACACAGGTACTGCAACGGGGCTGGACAGGGCTGCACGTCCCGCGCTTTTTGAAAACCACTTGAAAAGTGGTTTTCAAAAAGCACGCGGCGCCGGCACTTCCGGTCGCCCTAGCGTGGATTGGGGTGTGGAACTACACAAAAGTAGTCCGCCCCAATCCACGTTATGGTGTATACGACCTCCATCAGAGGTCGCTCTACACCATTTTTTTAACCCTGTGTGAAAAGGGCCTTAGTCTCTATTGTCTTTAGTGTATATCGCCACACATTAATATAAATATCTTCTTCATTGTGTTGGTGACAAGTAGACTGTGAAGAATGCACTGGAGAAAACATTGTGAAATGTATTCATCATGGTAAGTCTCAAACTTCAGCATATTCATAAAATAAAAATAAATCTGATTGTGGGGGTGGGGGTGAGAACACACCATGAAGCTGCAATTCAAGCCAATCTCTTCCTTCTCATTTCTATCCCACCATTCTTTCACTGAATTCAAAGAAACATATCTGACTTCTCTCTGCTGTTCTTTTGTTGATGTGTGGCTTCAAGTCATTTCTGACTTATGGTTCACCCTAAGGCAAACCTATCACAGAGTTTTCTTCCCTAGATTTGCTCAAGGGGGGTTTGCCTTTGCCTTCCTCTGAGGCTGAATGAGTGTGACTTGTCCAAGGTCACCCTGTGAAGTGAGACAGTATGAAAGAATCTGAATGACCCAAGTCACCCAATAAGTTGGATCTCCCAGGTTACCATCAAATACTACATCACTACAACCCACTGACTTTCACTGCCTTTACTTGACTATATAGGCAGTCCATAAGTATGTATGAATCAATTACACAAGATTTATGCTTCTATTTATTTTGTTTCTTGTTTATTTACAACTATATTCTACCTTCCAGTATTTCTCTTTAAAAGCAACTAACAATGCATCATAAATTTTTAAAAAATCCAAAATCACAAATAAATACATTACATCAACAGAGAGAGTGAAAACAAATAGGGACAGACAGAAACTATTTCAGGCAGTATTTTAAAAGACTTGGCCTGAGAAAAGGAAAGGATCTTTTGTACCAAAAGGAGGACAGTGTAAGAGTCAGGTGAACTTTCCCCAAGTGAGAATGTTTGAAAAACCTTTTCTCCAGCTCTGAAGACTCTTTCTTCCATATCATCCTACTTCAACTCCTCAGAAGATTTCTGATGAAGGTAATCCAGAAAATGGCCTCAGTATTCAGTCAATTTTCATGTTGGTATATGAAGTCTTCCAGGTATCTGGGTCCTGCACCTCAGAGGATTTGAAAGTATGTCCCAGCGCTTTAAATTGTGTGGGAAGAGAGACAGGCAACAAAGTCTTCATTTTTTAAAAAAAATGTATATATTCCCTTCTGCTGAGGCCACTTACCTTTCTTTGGACTAACTGAAGTTTGTGAGATGTCTTCAAATGCAGCCTTATGTATGAAATTATTATTATTTATTATTATATTTATTCATATCCTGCCTTTTCCCCAAAATTTGGACTCAAAGCAGTTTACAATTAAGAAGATACAAAAAGTAAACATTAAAACAGAATTAAACTGTTTACAAGATTAAAACAATTCACACCTCAGTTAAAGGAATAAAATGCAATTTTAAAAGACAAAAAGCTCTTAAAAACAGTTCAGTTAAAACAATACAGCACCCCTTAGCCCTTTAAAAACTTTCTGTTTTAAAAGCCTATTTGAAATTAAAAGGTTTTAGCCTGCCAGTGGAAGGACAACAAGCAGTAAGCCATTCTGTCCTCCCTGGGAAGGGAGTTCCAGAGTCCAAGGACAGCCAACAAGAATGTGCACTCTCATGTCCCCACCAATCAAACTTGCAGTGGTGGTGGGACTGGGAGAAGAACCTCTTCTGATGATCTCAAAGCATAGTAGTATGTAGTACAATAGCATAATTGTATAGTATAATAGTACTGTAATAAATTGGAGATCACCAGAACATGCATAATAAGGGTACCTCTGCCCAGAACATTAGTGTAGCATCTTCAGCTAGTGAAAGGTACCTCTTATCAACAATGCTACCTGTCGCTGCACCTGCAGCCAAGCTGTGTTGATTTGGACCTCCAGGTTTTCCACCTGAACATTTTACACTTCGGCAGTAGACAAACCCATACAGAAGAGAACTTGTGAGGATTAATCATCAGTCTGTTGGCCCTCATCCAGGTTATGACTGATCCTCAATGTTGCATGAAAAGCACACAAGTTTAGAAACCATTTGTTTATTTTGTGCCTTTAAGTCATATAGTCATATGACAGCACTAAGGCAAACCTATCATAGGGTTGTCCTGGCAAGATTTTTCAGAAGAGCTTTGCCATTGCCTTCCCCTAAGGCTGTGAGAGTATGGCTTGTCCAAGGTCATCCAGTGGGTTTCTGTAGCCAAGTGGAGATTTGAACCCTGGTCTCCCAGATTTCTAGTCTGACACTCAAACCATTCCACCACACTGGTTCTCCAGCAAAGAAACCATACAGAAAATCATGTTTGGAGAAGAATACCTTGATGTCATGCTTCCCTTTTCCATCTGTGTATTTAGTTTCCAAATAGCATTTTAGTGAACACTGACATTTTCTAGCAATTCTTAAGATGGAAGGAAAGTGTCAACATCAGAGATATTTAGCTATCAAAAGTACCTTGAGCAAACATACATTCATACACACATCCTACTGTTCAAGAAAAGAAAACATACATCATTACACAGATTCACATTAGTCTAAGAAGCTTTTAGGAATTGAGCTTCTAAAATGTGTGCTGTAGGCATATAACAAAGATCACTAAACTTAGATTAGTCATCCCTTAAGAACCTTTTAAAGTCATGCTGTCCTGCAGGGATCTACAGAGTCATAAAGAGACTGGATTCTCCCACTGTTTCAGTGATGGCTTATTATTGATGATTCTAATCCATGTTGTTGATTGGAAGTGGAGACCCAGAGAATGTTTGCTTTTTCTAGACTCATTAACATGGAATGAAAGAGTATGGTCATGGAAATAAACATTCTTTGGACAAATTATAGGTATCTCTAGAGTGGTGAAAGCTGAATATGATTGCAGGGATGTAGCAAAGGGGAAGACAAAATGACAGTGTTAACACCCAAATAAGAATTCTGACTCCTCCCATGAAATGTTCCTTTGGTCCCCAAATTTCTAGCATTGCAGAAAATGGGACAATCAAAATCATTCAGCCCTAGAATTTCTTGTGTTTTCTGTGTTCACAGTCCCTTAGTCACTTTGCCTTTAAATGCCTAAACTGTATTTCTCAATGATCAACTGAAGTTTTCAGTTTTTGTAATGCTAGAAATTTGGGGACTGAAGGAAAAAATTAATGGGAGGGGTAGAATTTTTATTTGCATAGGCCACGCCCTCATTTTGCCTCCCCTCCTGCAGTAGCTACACCCCTGTGACAGACGTTTTGCATCAGCCAGTGATTGCCTACACTGTGGGGAATGGTGATTCCAATTTCAGTTGCATCCTAACGTGTGGGGCTGTCTGAAAACAACTGTCCCTTTTAAGGCCTGGAACTCAGCCACTTCTCCTGCTCACTTTGTTGCCAAATGCTCCAAATCTCCAGCCAATTGCACTCAAACTAGCAGTCACAGGAAGGAATGCCAGCCAGCCGCCATACACAGTTTTTAAATCCCAGCATTTACAGCAGCCTTATTCCCCTTGTCTGACAATGAAGGATGTCAGTCTGCTCATGCTTTAACATTGTGATTGTTTCCTAACTGTTCAGTTTCCAGCTGTCGCCTTCTATCAGGAAAAAATCAAAGAGGTCGAAAGCCTCTGGTAACCATTACCAAAGGCAAAGAGGAGCAGCCTTTTATTTCACTGCTCCTGAGGTATTTGACCATAACTCCATAGACAGATAAATTGACTAGATCCTCTGTTCCTAACAGTGTTTTACTTAGACCTGAGTATTGTTCGTTATCTCACATTCTTGTCACAATTTTCCCCACTCCCACTCCTCTCTTTGTGTTCTACAAGTCAGCTATTGATCTGGATCAAGTTGTTACCGTGCTCTGTTATGATATTATATATTACACCATGGCCTTTTGTCCATGTTTTCATTGTTACAGATGGTGGTAATTTTTGCCCTAGATAGAGCTGTTCCAACTCATCTCTACATTTATGGCACTCTCTTTCTCTAGATGGAGTATGTGTCCTCTGTCTTGCCTATTACTTTGTGACAAGGGTTTAGCTATTTCTGGAAAATGCTCCATTCCCTGGATCAACTAGTCTTTTGTACTTTGGGCAGTGACTCTCCCTACAGCTATTTACAATTTTCAGATATCTATGTGAGCTGAAGGCAGCTGCTACAGGTGTCACAACAACCACAAAGATGCCATAAGTCAAAGATTTGTTCTTTCATTACAAGGAAGAAAGTATAGCAGGAAAGTTCTAACTGGAAGATTTCATTGTTGTAATCAAGTTACTTAAGAGGAGTGAAGGAATGATGTCAACAGAGATTTCCCTCCTGTAACACCAAAATCACAACTAATATTTCACATTACTGATGAATAGCAGCTAGGTAACAAACAAATACCTTCTTATATTCAACATGAGTAACAATATAAACATGTTGTTTACCCGTGGCTTGATTCATTCATGTGTCCATTTCAGGTATGGGGGTTCACATTCCCCCCTGCATTCTGTGAAGATGTGAAAGGCATTTCAGGGCTCAATGAGCTAGCTCTACCCGTTGTCTGAGTTATCTCCACCCCTCCTTATGTACATCCAACAGATGTTTCGTACAGAGGTGCACACAAGACGTGTTACACTCAAAGTGGCCCACTGGTTGACTAGGACACCGTTGAAGCTTTCAGTGCATGAGGAAAACTCAGGAACATCGACCTCCCAGAAGAGGAGCGCATACCTGGTGGAGGTAAATGGGGAAAAATTCAAGGCTTTAAGGTCCACGAACGGAGTCTGTTCATACATTGAACACAGCAGTTTATTTAGACAAATGCAGCATGGGACAGACACTGGCATGCATGTAAGAGTGTACTTGCTACCAGGGAGCTATATCAAACTTTATATACAATATTGAAGAATGATCCAGTGGAAAGAAAAAGCAATTACAGCCATACAAAGTCACCAATAAGGAGCAAGATGTCACAGTTGTTCTTTGCATCATACTCTACTCTTATAGATGTTATCCTTAATCAACAAAATGCATCATAGTGGTTAACAACATGTTTTAGAATGTTTTGTACATGTTTAACTTCTATGCCTAAGAAGATTTTTTTCTTTTGTATGGCTCTATCTTTTTTAGGCCTTATAATCACTTTTTGACCTTTCCTCAATGGCTCTATGTCCCTCATCGCATGTTCTTTCTTTACATGGAGGTAATCATTTTTATGCCCACCAAACTCAATTGCAGTTAAAAAGTGAAAAAAAAAAATCCCAGTACAATGCCCAAAGCCAGCAGATGTTTATTGTATGAAGCTGTGTAACACATACAACAAAACAGTTTTCTTTTGTCTTTTCTGGGGTGTTCTTTAGCAATAGGGTATAAAAATCCAGACTTTCAGAGAGTTGAGAATTTTGAAAATAAAAGTTCTCTGCAGGAAATCAGGTAACTAGAATCTTCAATTAATTTGCAATTAAATTAAATTCTGCTTAGCAAAATGACGCAGCAGTCATTGTAACAGCAAACTTGGTGAGCAGCACCAAGATTTTACTCAAAAAAGGGCTGCTGAAAAACGAGAAGAAAGTATCAGCATGCCTGTGGGAAATATCAAGGTCTACTGAAGTACACATTTAGCAGGGGTTGAAGAGAAGCTGCCTAATGTGGTCCAAGCATTCTTATTAGTTGTGTAATGCAAGGAGAAAGTTGAAAAAGAAAAATGGAACATGTGGGACAGGGAATGGAATGGGACCTAGTAGGAATGGCAGCTATCATGCCCTGCTTCCAGAGCATGGACTCTGACTCAGCGTCTGTAGCAGAGGGTACACCAGAGACTGAAACAGGGGGCATGCCAGGACCTACTGTACAGAGAGAGGTTACAGTGCCAGAATAGAACAGAGGGCAGTGCCAGCTCCAACAGAGAGTCCTGCCTCTTCAGATACAGAAAAACACTTACCTAGACCTAGCTTTGCACAGCACAGGCAGCAAAGAGAGACCCAGTGTCACTCTCTCAGAATTTATAACCGGCAACAATCAATCAAGGCACAGCTGTGCTAGGCTTTGGGTCTATTTAGCTGGTGTCCTTCCCCTCCAGGAGTTATCAGAGCTTATCTGACCTGCTACCTTGTTGGATGCCTTAACAAATACTTGGATTGACCTTGGACACTCCTTTACCATGAAACCCTGCTATACTTTGTTTATATTGGACTTTATTTATGATTCCTTACTCCCTGGCTTGCTGCCTGGAAGTGAGTAAGTAAAAAGTTGGGAGATATTCGGTTTGTTTTGTTTGATTTATCAGCTGTGCCAGGACTGAAATATGACAACAGCAACCATTGCAGCTATTGTGCATATCACGCTGCCAGCTTAGCACCTGGGTTTCATCTAATTCCTGATCCTATTAACCTGGATTACTGTCCTTCCTCTTTCCACAATCAACTGGCCTAAAAGGAGTTCCAACTCATCTGCCAATCTTTATCTACCCTGCCTTTGTGACATTACAATGGCCCATCCCTGAGATAGCATAAAGACCACCACCCCGAACATAGGTGCTGGTCCTGAAATCCCAAGAAATGGAATGGAGCTGACCATGGGACCCTAAGGTGTAACCACAGCTCAGCCATAAGCACAGGACTTAATGGCAACCACTTACTCTTGTGGTAGAAAGTGAAGTGTATGTATGTGACTTTTAACAGTGCTTCTCAGCCTATCAGACTATTATTTTCATTTTACAATGTGCCAAGAACAAATACTCCATTTGTCACAGTTTTTTTTTTCTTTCCTGGAAACTCTCCAGGAGTTTCAGGAACCATCACGTTGAGAAGCACAGCTCTAGAGGGCAGGAAAATACAAGTTGGCCACAGATGAGCAATATACAGGTATATCTCAGCTAACAACATCTCTGACAAAGAAGTTTCTTTTTTACAAAGTCTTTGTATGCCCATCCAGCCCCATATTTTCCCCCTCTGACTCACAGGACATTTTTAGTAGTATATGCATTAGGGGGATGGTGAAAGAAATTTGAAATGATACAGACTTCAGTATCATGTTGCAGCAGTGTGTCTCCTGTTAACAATACAATAACACCTAAGCTGGGAAAGAGTGGGATTTTACTGTAGCCAATCCTATAGAAGTTGTGTGTCCCTGCTGACAACAGGCAAGGTAACCAGTAACTGCCTCCAGTATCCTTTTCTGAGCATGTGTGAACTATAAAACATAAGAAAGGAGGAAAGCAGATAAGCCTGTCTCACTGGCTACCCCAGCACTATAGCGAAGCATCAATTTATTAATTTGGCCATAAAAAGAGAAACCTACGAAAACTGGAACGTTGTGAAAGAAAAAGTTATTCCTGGTACGTTTCAGAAGAAGCCTTCAAGTGGCTTCTAGAAGGTTCAAAATATGTTTGTTGACTTGACTTGGTTGTTTCATTTCATTTCACACATTTTATTTCACACATGTGTATTAGTTTTGGGTCAAAGGTTTGCTGAAACATCTTGAACTGCTCTTTTTTCTTTTCTTTTTTTCTTTTTTCTTTTTTGTGATATAAGAATTCCATGTTATTTTTGCTTCTGGTACCAAATTTTCTGTAAAAGAAGTAATGCCCAGGAACGCATTGAATTGGTTAATGGAGGTATATCTATCTTTTAGGTCTTTTCCTGTTGTAGGAATTGTTTTTTTCACCTATCATCTCTGCTACCATTATGCCTGCATTTATCAAATATATATATATTTAATTACTCCTTTTTCTATGTCAGCTTGGATGGCAAGGATCATATTAACATTTTTCACACACGAAAAATTTAGAACATTTTATTGAAGCTAAAGGCAGAATTAGACCGATGCTTTAAAAAGCTCACTGTATCACACCAGGTGAAAGTGATTGCTTCCACAAATTTCAAAGTGATGAATTCTCTTAAAATCTCAGCAGGGTCTTCACCAGTCTATAGACACTACACCTCAAAGGTCAATCGAAAAGTGGAAATTCAGAGAGCAATATGGTTACCATATTGAATGTCCTTTTTCAATACAAAGAAGAACTACATCTTGACTATAATTGCCATTGGCTCTGCAGGAGGGAGAACTCACATTATGTCTGCAAGCAGCAAACGTATCCCTCAGCAACACTGTTGCCATGTTACAGAAAGGGGAGAAGGAGGCTGCTTGGCAGAGACAAAGAGCTTTGTTGCTCAAGGGTTAGGCTGTTCCCTGAGCCCAGAGTTTGGAAAGGAAATGTTTTAGGAAAAGAGTTTCGAGAACTTCCCTGCCAGCATGGCAACACTTCCCTCTATAAATTACGGAAAGAATCTAAAGGATGCCCTGGGACTGTAACTTATTGAATCTCCAAGGAAGCTCTCTTGAAGATGGTGAGACCCTAACAGCACCCGGTAAAGACATGCTACTGCCAGAGGCAAAGGACAAAACGTTCTCCCCACCCCACAACGCATTTTGTTGCATGTACAGAATCCTTCAAGGATCATTGTTAATCCTCCCTTCAAGAGGGGCAACAGGCTTACGTTCTCCACCATACTCAAATGAAAGAAGCTGGTCTCTCACCCATCTCCTTCCTTGGCAGAGCATCAAGGGAGGGTTTGTGGTGCTGAGAAATTAGGTTGCAAGCCATCCTTAGGGGGTCAGGCAGTGGGTGGTCGTGGAGGAGGAGGAACGGGAGGGATAAAGGCAGGTTTTCAAAGGGCTGTGTAGCCTGATCATAGCCACAGAGAGAAAAGGCTTTCCAGTAAAAGAAGTGCCTGAGGTGGAGAGGGCAGGGGTTGGAGAAAAGTGCAAATGATCAGTTCCATGAACATTAAACCCACAAATGTGGAGGGCCGACAGTAACTTTGATATTCCTCCAGTATCATCTAGTTACCATCAAAACTGTATTTTTTTAGAAGTAAATCCTTGTTTTCCCGTTTCTCAGAAGTAACTAAAATACTTACATTCACCATTCACCACCGCTAGCCTGTGGTACAAAACAAATTCTCCTATTCATTTCATCATCATCTCAAGACCCACAACCACAGTACAGATCAAGACCTGGATCATGTTATGTCTCACTTCCACCATCTAATAAGGACATACCTCCTTGACTTTACAAGTAACAAAAGGTTACAATTGTGCAGCAAAAAGAGCAACATTATCTCCCCTTAAGTGATAATTTTAATGTAATATTCCTCTTGTTATTGGGGAATGGAATTAAACTGATCATTCATAATCAATTACAGTGAGGCCTTCACTTTCAAAGGGTTGGTGGTGAAAGACCCCTGTGAAAGTGGAAAACTGCGAATAAAAATCACAAACGCTATTTTTTTTTTAACCTGAGAACATTTCTCTAGGATTCTCTAGGAATCTGTAAGTCCTCCAGCATGATTTTATGGTCAATGTCTGGCAGAAGGGAGTCATAGAGTCATGCTGGAGGGTCTAGCAATGCCTGGAGAAGTGTTCTCTTAGGAATCTCAAGGTCCTCCAGTGCAACTTTATGGATCACTTCCAGTGGAAATGGACCATAGAATTGCAGTGGAGAACTTAAAGATTCCTAGAGAGAACATTTCTTTTTCTGTGGTGGGACAGATACAGTAATTTTTAAAAAAATAAATAAGTAAACAAACAAATTCATTAAATATGAAATTTGTAAGTGCTGAACCCAAAAAAGGTGAGAGTCCACTGAATTTCCAAGTCCCAGAAGCACCCAATGCAGCATCAGCAGGCTCTACTCAGATACATATGTAGAAGTGCCATCAACATATGCATGGTGTTCTTTGGCTCCGGCTAATAATAGATGACTTGCAACTGTGGCGGACTGCATATCTTAGCCTGCTTCGTCAAATGCAGTGAAATATTAGAGAGAGAAAGTCAATGGAGCATGCAATGAAATTGGTAAACAAAGCAGATAGTTTAACTGCTACTGTATATCATCACTGCAATCTGTTTACCAGAATGAGATAACTTTGAACGTGGATGCTGAAGCCAAATAGTCATACAGCTTGAGCTGCAAATCAAGGAATGTACAGTGGGCTATTACAATAAAATTAATTATTCCAGGAACGTCCTTGGATTAATTCTTTATACGTTCATTGTTTTCTTATAAAATGCTGCTGAATATAACTGAATTGTCTTGACATAGTTCTCTACCTAAATAAAATATTGCTACTTCTGTTCAAAGTGCCAAGAATAATTGTACATGCAGAAAGCAGTAGTGCTCATTTTCATTTAATTGGGTGTTTCAGAAACAGTTCATTCAAGAGCTTCCACTCATTAGCAAATTGAGATTTTAAATCCATGCTTCCTTGCCTTCCCCTTTCCCTTGTCATGCACACATCCTAAACCAGAGTCCCAGCACAGCTTGATCAGGGTCTTATAAGCATGGGCTACCCCATTAAGTTTAACTAAGCAAACATATCTTAGCACACAAAGAGACAGACATGCAAATAAGTTTCTAAGGGGATGCCCTTATAAACAGCAAGTCCATCTGCACAGGAGAGATACCAAGCATAGAAAGAATCATTGCTTTGGCACATGTAATCAGGAATGTTGTAGACCCATGATGCTGCTAGAGTTTTGGAAAATTACCTTTTGGACTGTAACTTGCAAATTCCCCAGCCAGAAACTCACAGAATCCCCCTGGAGTTGTAGTTCACAAGGTACACACATATCTCAGTTAACAAACCCTCTAACAAAGTAACTCCTTTTTACAAAGTTTTTCTTTACACCTGCTCATCCCTCATTTTTTTCTTCTTGTCCTCTGTCTAGCTGGAAGTTTTTCAGGGGTATCAGCACTGGGAGAATGATCAAAGAGTCAGAGAAATACAGGGGTTTTGTTTTTGTTTTGCACCAAATTGCAGTAGCATGTCTGCAGTAAACAATGCAATAAAGCTTGATCTGGGAAAGAGCAGGATTCTGCTCTTGTTGGTCATAGTGTAACCATGTGTGTCTGACTACAAGCAAGGGAAACAGCTACTGCCTCCAGAATCCCTTACTTAGTATGCGTGAACAGCAAAACATAGGAGAAGGTGGAGATCAAATAATCTTGCCTTATCAGCTACTCCCAACCATATTTTAAAAGGCACAGATCTATAGTGTAAGTTTAGCCATCCAAATGGAAATCGTAAGAAAAGTGGAGGCTGCTGAAAGGAAAAAAAATACCTGGATGAAACCTTCAAGAGGTCTCTAGGAAATTTAAAATGTCTTCTGTCTACTTATTTGTGCTTGTTGTCTCATCATTTCACATGTGATTATTGTTAGTTTTGAAGGAACAGTTTGCTAAAACGTATGCAATTGCTCTTCTGTTTTGTGGTATAGGAACCTATCCCTATTCTTTCCATATTATTTCTGCCACTAGTAACAAATCTTCTGTCAAAGACATAATGCCCCAGAACACATCTACTTTGTTAATGGAGGTATACCTGTAATTTTGTCAAACTTTGACCACTCCCCTCAATTTTTTTTTCCAGATTTCAAATAACTTTCTTAAAATTGAATCCATAACCTCCTGCATGACTTTGATGCATCATTTTTTTTTCCTGTCACAGAAAATGTAAAGTATTGCATAGATGGATCCGATGGCAGTCACTCACATGTACACCATCTGTTGAATGGGCACTGATATTGCAAATTTTCCATTAAAAAAAACATTGCAATTTAGAAAGCATCAGGAAGACAAGTCAATGTTGTCAGCTTTTGTTTGTTTCTGCTGCTATTGAAAAGACAGTTGAGTCTGTGCCAGGTGCCATCCTGTCTCAGGTGGTGACCTGAAACTCCCAAAGCCTGGTACCCTGCCCTTACTTCCAGCCCTGCACCCTATAAAATATGGACTATCATATGCCTTACAAAGTCCCTGCCTTGCCACACTCCTCTTCCTTCAACTGTCAAAAAATGCAGTACAAAGTTAGTTCTCATACAGCCCCTCATGTTCAGCATCCCTACTAACATGGTGGGCAAAACAGATCCTGCTAGGACTTCATCATGTAACAGGAGAGATGGAGAGAATATATATTTTTGTGCATTTCCTGGCCAAACTAAAAGAGATAGCTCTGTGTAGTCTTTTAGGGAAATATTTTGCACAGAAATAAATGTATTGCAACCTACTGCTGGTCAGTTATGTCACACTGCTACATTTCTTCTTAAAATTATCGTTCCAAACTGTGCCACTTGCATAACAAAATACTCATCTGTTTTTTTAAAAAAAATCTTCTGTACAGAGAAAGTCAGCATGTCAAGGAGACAGCTAGCCTATGGTCCTTCTCCTTAGCGTGGTACTTTTCTGTATGCAAGGGATTTTGAAAATGTGTTCAGTTTTGTAAGCCCCACAGTATATTTTCTGGGCATTCCTTTAATATCTTAAGGATCTATGAGTTACTTTTAAAAAAACGTTAATATAATTTACTTTGGTTGTTTCAGTCAAGGAAGTGGGAGGAAATGGACAAACACACACTGTGGGCCCAGCTTGCCTGCACTTAGAACAAATTTGTCCTCTACAAGGTTACAGTCAGCTGCAAGGAGTATGAGAAGTCAAGGAACAGCAAAAAGTTCTTTATGGAACTGGACAAGGAGAAGAGAGAAGTGGCAAAAAAAGTCAAGACTAAAGTAATGAGAATGTTTATAAAAAGACTCCCAGCACTCATATAACCGATGCTACTTTATAATGAGTTTCAAGTCCACTAATCTGATACAGTAGGACCATTCTGTTTGAGATTATCCTTGTTTCATTCATTAATGCTTTTCCTTATTGCCTTGAATGCCACCCATCTGTCCAAAGGCTCCCCAAAACCTGAGCACCCTTCAGTAGAGCTGATGCTGCCATTAGACAAAGACCTTTTCCGCACTGGGTTTTTAAAACGGTGCAGAGCGTCCTCCAGAGAGGATGTCTACACCTGGGACCAGACTGGGTCCAGACTACTTTGTGTAGTTCCGGACCTCAGTCTGCTCTGGAACGACCCAAAGTGGTCGTTCAGCGTGCTTTTGAAAGACCGCTTAAAACAGGTCTTTCAAAAGCATGGAGCGCACCATTTTCAGGCTCGCACCAGTAGATAACTTTATGCCACTGTGTTGTTTTGGATTTTTTGAAACATATTTCTACATACGCAAATAATAATTTGCACTGCAATATCTGCTCCCACTGGCAAAACATTCTCCAGTTCTAGTGGTCTGAGATTAGAACCAATGACATGTCTCAGACCACTTTTGGATTACCTCTTGGTCCACACTTCAGAACAAGACATACAACATCTCTTGTTTTTTAAGCCATTTCTGGCTGTCTAAGAAGCCAGTGTCTTGCTTTCCAGCTGCCTTCAGATGCAGTTTCAAGCCTTAGATTTAAGAATTTGGCAAAGTAGCAAATTGAGTTCCCTGCAGTAATTTCATAGCAACAGAACAGTAGGTTAAAAAAAATAATACTATTTTAAACCTTTATTATGATTGCTTTTGCAATTTATTGACTATATGGGTTATTCATTGTCTAGGACAGAGCAATGGGCACATCTGAAAACTGAGAGAGATATTTTAACTCAATGCCTTTAGAGGAAAAGAAAACCATGAAAGACGTGTACAGAAAATTACCGTGTCCAAATAAGTATGCACTGGGAATAAGGTGATCTGACAGGGCTACCAAATTTTTAACTTTGTCTCATATATGTATGTATGTGTGTATGTATATATTGTGTGTGTGTGTGTGTGTGTGTGTGTGTGTGTGTGTGATATATATATATATATATATATCTTAATATTTTTTATTTGCATATCTTAATAATATCATGATAATTTATTTTCATATGTGTGTGTGTGAGAGAGAGAGAGAGAGAGAGAAGCCTTTTCCACATGGGGTTTTTGA
The DNA here is from genome assembly GCA_948474755.1 of Ctenosaura bakeri. Taxonomy (NCBI): domain Eukaryota; kingdom Metazoa; phylum Chordata; class Lepidosauria; order Squamata; family Iguanidae; genus Ctenosaura; species Ctenosaura bakeri. Next base: position 132,149 of record CAOLHI010002112.1, on the reverse strand, counting down.
AACGGTGCAGTCCATCCTCCAAGGAGGACGTCTGCACCTCGGACCGGACTGGGTTAGACCTATTTAAGGTAGGTCCGTACCTCAGTCCAGTCCGGAACAACCCCAAGTGGTTCTCCAGTGTACTGTTAAAAGACCTGTTTCTTTTGGTCTTTCAAAAGCACGCAGTGCGTCACTGCGAGCCTGCCCCTTTATGCAGATTCGCAGGCTCACACCAATGCGAGCCTGCGATCTTCCCGGGGCAGGCTTTAGGCTGGCGAGCTTCAGCGGTTGGTCAAGACCCTCAACCAACTGGAAGCCGCCATTTGGGACTCCATAGCAGTGCATATTGACAAGCACGCACTGCTCCCGAGCGCTGTGGACCGGACCGGGGAGCCGAAAGGTCCGGTGAGTAGCGGCATGGGGCGATTCCTTCGCTCGGTGCGGAAAAGGCCAAATTGAGAGAGAGAGAGATAATAAAAGGTTCAGTAGCCCTCCCAGATCATCTTATTCACACAAGAGCCATTGATAGCTATTTTGACATAGTAGAGTCCAATCACTCTGATCACAAGACAAGGCAACAAAGAAAAAAGCAAAAATGCAGCTGGCAAGCTACCTAATGCCTGGCATTTCTCTACTTTCCCCCACCATGCTAAATATTAGGATCCACATAGTACATTGGATCATGCATAGCATGATCTCTGCACATGTTTATTGTATCACGCAAACTTTATGTTGAATGGCAACATGGCCCAACCCAATGTGCATCTGCACGTACAATGGTACTATATGTACAACTCCATTTCTGCAATGATGAACTGAATGCAGACATTCCACATAAGACAAAAATGTCCAACTGCTTCTGCAGAACTTTTCCATGTATAAGACACAAGCAGAATTCTGACCATTGTGTAAGCTTGTAGTAGTGGGCAGGAGGAACTCTGTTTTCAGGAGGTCTTTGATCTGAAAGCATCAGGGACTTTCCAGAACAGTGAATGAGAAAATGAAAGTGAATGTACACTTTCCGGGGAGTAAGTCCCACTAGACACAATTTCACTTTACAATAAACATGAATAGAATTAGGTTGTGCAGTTTTGCAAGATTCAAGATAAGAAGTTACTTTATTTGAGTGGGAACAGGCCCCTTCCACTACCACAGCTACTGGGACTGCCAGATCAGGGGCAATGCAGGCGCTAGAATTTCAGAATCCAAACTCAAGACCAAGGGATGACCCCTGCTGATATCATAGAAGGCCCTCTCTGGTGATGTCATTAATCATGTGACATTAAGTATCAGCCACAGTTGCTTGGGAATATCATTCCAATAAATTTATAAAGTCTTACAAGTAAGAACATATTTTTCTGGTTCAACTTAAGCTTTCCAGACTCTTCACAGAACAAAACAAAAAACAAAAAAGAAACTTCTCCCAATTCTGTACTTAAAACTTTCCCAAGAAGAACAGGTTGCTTACCTGTAACTGTGGTTCTTCGAGTGGTCATCTGTGCCATCATACACTAGGAGCTTTAGCGCCTGCGCGGTAGCGTTCGGAAACTTCTAGAGCTTGTTCGCTTGGCGGGAACCCCTCCCCCACGCCGGTACTGCGCATGCTCCTCCCGCCGAGCAACGGTCTCTCCTCAGTTCTGTCGTCCGCCGTAGAACCTACAGGGACCTGAGAAAGAGGGGAGGAAGGGCGGGTGTGTATGATGGCACAGATGACCACTCGAAGAACCACAGTTACAGGTAAGCAACCTGTTCTTCTTCCGTGGTCTCTGTGCCTTCATACACTAGGAGACTGTGTAGCTTACCGGTCGGACGGCGGGTCAGGTCCTACAGCACGGAAGCCAACACCTCACGTCCAAACCGGGCATCTCTGCGCGACCGGCAGTCGAGCCTGTAGTGGCGCACGAAGGTCGATGGTTGGGACCAGGTCGCCACACGGCAGAGTTCATGCAGGTCAACTCCTCGCAGGAGGGCCGCAGAAGTAGCCACAGCTCTGGTGGAGTGGGCTCGAAGCAGGACTGGCGGAGGCTTCCTCGCGAGCTCATACGCCAGTTCAATAGTCCTCACCACCCACTTGGAGAAGCGCTGGGTGGACACTTTTAGGCCCCTCCGACGTCGCCCATAGCAAACAAAGAGATGCGGCGTCTGTCGGAAGGAAGCAGTCCTGTCCTTGTAGAAAGCCAATGCCCGACGCACGTCCAGGGAGTGGAGGGACCGCTCCAACGGTGTCGTCGGGTTCGGGAAGAAGGCAGGCAGGATGATGTCCTGGTTGAGATGGAAACTGGACACCACCTTTGGCAGGAACGAGATGTCAGGTCTCAGGACCACCTTGTCCCTGTGGAAGACCGTGAAGGGCTCATCGGAACGAAGAGCTGTGATCTCACCCGCTCGCCTCGCTGAGGTCACCGCTACCAGGAAGGCAGTTTTCATTGTCAGGAGCCTGTCATCCGAGGTCGCCATTGGCTCGAAGGGCGGCTTCGTCAGCTGCGAGAGCACCAGCGAGAGGGACCACGGCGGTAGCGGCGGCGATACCGGCGGGTAGAGATGATGAAGTCCTTTCAGGAACCGCTTAACGGTATCGTTCCTGAAGAAGGCCGAGGCAGCAGATCGTGGCGGTTGGTATGCCACGATCGCGGAGAGATACACCTTCAGGGATGGAAACGCCAGGCCCTGTTGCCGGAGGTGCAGGAGGAAGTGCAGGATGGTCGAGAGCCCCGCGGGCGATACCGGCTCACTCCTCTCGTTAGCGAAGGTCAGGAAGCGTCGCCACTTGTATTGATAGTTGCGACGGGTGGATTCCTTCCTGGCCGCGACGAGGACGGTACCGAGCACGGGATCGTCTAGTGCGATATCCTCCAGGCATGGAGGGCCAGGCGTGGCAGGTCCGGATGGAGGACTCGGCCGCCGGAGTGGGAGAGCAGGTCCGGTGTCGGTGGCAACCGGAGCAGGTCGTCTCGCGCGGCTTGTAGCAGGGGTGCGAACCAATGTTGCCTCGGCCAGTACGGGGCTACCAGGATCGCGTCGGCTCGGTCGGCGAGGATCTTCGATATCGTCCGGCCGAGCAGCGGGAACGGCGGGAACGCGTAGAGGAGTTCCCCGGTCCACGGAAACTGGAAAGCGTCCCCGATGGAGGCACGATCGTGGCCCGCTCTGGAACAGAATCGGCGACACTTCGCGTTTTCCCTGGTCGCGAAGAGGTCGATCGATGGTTCGCCCCAGCGGTCCCGAATCAGTCTGAACGCCTCTCCGGAGAGAGACCATTCGTGATGGGATGAGGTGTCCCTGCTGAGGGCGTCTGCCGTGGTGTTCTCCTGCCCGGCCAGGTGAACCGCCACGGGATGCGTGTGCAGGCGAATGCACCATTCCCACAGGTCGAGCGCGATGTCGAGCAGGGTCGTGGAATGAGTCCCACCTTGTCTGTTGATGTAGCAGACGGCGGTGGTGTTGTCCGTCAGAATCAGGACCGTGCGCCCCGCCACGGCATGGCGGAACGCCCGTAGGGCTTTCCAGACGGCGAGCAGCTCCAGCGCGTTGATATGGAGAGCGGTCTCGTCGTCGGTCCATCTGTCGCGGACTCTGAGATCGCCGCAGTGGGCACCCCATCCATACAGGGAGGCGTCGGTCGTTACCGTCACCTTCGGTGTCGGCTGTTGGAAAGGCATCCCTGACATGAGATTGCGTCGCGACTGCCACCATCGGAGGGATGAGCGGACGTCTCCCGGCAGCTGCAGTCGGAGTGTCTGTTCGTCTCGCAGGGGGTCGAATATGCGGACGAACCAGTGTTGAAGAGGTCTTGCTCTCAGCCTGGCGAGATATGTCACAGCGGTCGTCGCAGCCATGTAGCCCAAGAGCTGCTGGACGCTTCTCGCAGATAACGTCGGGGCCGTACGAGCGTGAGCGGCGGCCCGGATCAAGGTTTGTGCTCGAGACTCTGGTAGGTACGCCCTGGCGGAGGTCGAGTCGAGCGTCGCCCCGATGAAGTCCAAGATCCTCGCCGGCTCGAGGTGGGACTTCTTCGGATTCACTCGTAGACCAAGGCGGGTCAGGAGTGACAACGTCATGTGGACGTCGTGGTAAAGTCTCTGTTTGCAGGACGCCACCAACAGCCAATCGTCGAGGTAGGGGAAGACGGAAGCGCCCTTCGTCCGCAGGTAGGATACCACCGGGGCCATGCACTTGGTGAAGACCCTTGGGGCAGTCGAGAGTCCGAACGGCAGCACCTTGTACTGGTAACAGGTGTCGTCGACTGCGAAGCGGAGGTACCGTCTGTGCTGCGGGCGAATGGCGATATGGAAGTATGCGTCTCGGAGATCGATGGAGGCGAACCAGTCCCCTCGATGTAGGAAGGGTAGGATCGACGGTATCGTGACCATCTTGAACCTTTTGGGGCGGATGTAGTAGTTCACCCCTCTGAGGTCTAGGATCGGCCGGAGGGTACCGTCGGCTTTCGGTACCGTGAAGTACCTGGAGAAGAAGCCGGTGGTCTTGGCCTCTTGCGGGAGCTGCTCGATCGCCCCTTTCTGGAGGAGGGATTGGATCTCTTCCAGGAGGGCCGGACTCGACGGCGTGGAGTAGTAAACGCCGCGAGGAGGAATATCGAGAAACTCGATGGCGTAGCCAAGACGGACGATGGAAAGCACCCAAGAGTCCGTAGTGACATACTGCCACTCCGCTAGGTGTCGAGCGAGAGTCGGTCGGTCTCCGAGCGCTGATGGTAGGCTGAAGAGTGGGTATTGGTGGGTCCTGCCAGGCACGTCAAAACCGAGACTTTGTCTCGGAGGAGGACTTCTTCGACGAAGGCGGGCGCCGCCTAATCGTGCGTCTGGCCGATGAGCCGGAGGACGGTCTCGACTGTCCAGACTGGGCCGAACGCTGGAACGACGAGGTGGAAGATCGTCGCCAGGATGGGCGGAAGGTGGAGGCCCTGCGGGCCTGCGTGGCCGGCTGCAGCCCGATCTTTTTTGCGGTCAGTCTCGCCTTGACGAGATTGTCCAAAGCTTCGTCTGTGGACGAATTGAATAGGCCTTCACCGTCGAAGGGGAGATCTTTAATCCTCCTTCTGGTGTCCTCCTGGATGTCGGCCGGTCGCAGCCAAGCATGGCGGCGGAGGCCGACGGATCCCGCCATGACCCGGGAGGCAATCTCCACTGCGTGCCGGGAGGAGGCCATCTGGTGCCGAGCGATGGAGATAGCCTCATTGAAGATCACGGAGGAGGCTTGGCGGATGTCCTCCGGTACCGCTTCCATCGCTGGTTGCAGGCGATCGAGCACTTTCTTCAGGTATGCCGCGAGGCAAGCCTGAGTGTTGGACAGCCTGATCTGCAAGGAGGCAGCTGAATAGAACCTCCTTGCGTAGGCGTCCAACTCTGCCCTCTTTGTCTGGCGGGGTGGTGTGTTGCCTGCCGGAGCCCTTCGTCTGCGCGGACTCGACGACCACAGAGTTCGGTGCAGGGTGATTAAATAGATAACCGGCGTTATCCTTCTGCACCCTGTAGAGGTGTTCTAACCGCTGCGGTATCGGCTGAGCCGAGGCCGGTCTATCCCAGGCGGCCTTCACCAGTCTGGATACCCGGGGCAGGAGAGGCAGCGGGGCCGTGGAAGGTCGCTTCTCCTCGAAAACGGAGAAGGCTGGATCGTCATCCTCCGGCTCCGCATCGGCGATCTTAAGGCCGAGGGTAGTGGCCATGCGGAGCAGCATCGCAGAGAACTGGTGGACGTCCTCTGGAGCAGAATCTGGGATCGGGTCCCCGAATCCCAACGGAGGAGACTCCTGGGAGGCCGCCTCAGACACCTCAGACTCCGCACTCGAGTCGTACGACTCCAAGCTCGGTGAGTCCTCTCGCCGCTCGCTCTCCGGCTCCTTCGTAGTCGCCGCAGGTGTTGCCTTCCTAGGCTTCTCCGCAGCCGGGGCGGTGGTAGCAGCAGCGTCCCGCTTGGGATGGCTGACCACTGACTTCACCCTCTTGGTGGTGACCGGGGTAGTCTGGCAGGCTGACGTCGTCGTAGCCCGCTCAGTCACCACCGACTCCGTAGGGCGCGTCGCCGTTGCCGTGACCCTAGGAGGTGGCGATATCGCCCGATACCGTGGTGAAGGCTCCCTCGCCCTATGATATCGAGGGGAGGGAGGGCGGCTGAAGGAGCGGCGGTCCGACGGAGATCGGCTTCGGCGTCGACGGTACCGAGCCTCGTCCCCTCTAGGCGAGCGCGATTCGCGCTGTCGACGAGGTGACCGGGACCTCCGGAAGGTCTCCCAGCGACTCGGGCCACGATGGTACCGATCCCGGTACGATGGCGAATGCGACCGATAGGAGGCCGGGCGCTCTCTCCATTCAGATTCCCTCGCGTACCTGGCCACGTAGGATGCCGAGGTGTATCTGGAGGCAGACGAGCGAGGTTGTTCCTCTCTTGTCTCCCTCGGAGGCGGCGAGGCCACCGGACGCTCGGAAGAGCGGGACCGGGACCTGAAGGAGGTCGAACGCCGCTCCGGAGAAGCAGAGGGCTCTCTCTGCTGCAGGTCGGCCGACCTGCGACGGCTAAGAGGGCGGTGGCGCTCCTCCACCAGGGTTGGAGGGTCTGCCACAGGCGAGTCCGGGCGCTGTTGGGGAACGTCCTCGATCTCATCCTCCGAGAGGTCGACGGACTCGCCTCGCCCTTTGGAAGGCTGCTGAGTAGGAGGAGGAGTAGGAGGTTGAGCGTCCCCAGCCGGGGAGCGCTTCTTTTCCTTCTTCTTCTTCTTCTTCTCCTTCTCCTTGCCCTTGCCTCCGTCCGGAGCAGGGCGCTTTTTTGCAGGCGTCTCCGTAAGGGGAGCCTCAGCCTTCCTCGCCGTCGAGGATCCTTTCGCTGACTTTGCAGCCGCCGACAGCTTCGGGATCCTCGGTAACGCCGAGATCGGCGTTTTCGCCGGTACCGAGCCCGATACCGACGAGGTGGACGGAACGGCAGCCGCCGATACCGTCGATGGCGTGGTCGTCTTCTTGTCGGCCATCTTGGAAGTGGAGGTCTCGTCTATCGCCCGCAGAGACTGTTCCCAACAATAAGATTTGAGTCTCGCGGAGCGGTTGCGAAGAGTTTGGGGAGTAAAATCCCTGCAAATTGGGCAAGTCCGGATGTTGTGGGACTCGCCCAAACAGAAGAGACACTCCTTATGGCCGTCGTTGAGGGCAACCTTGCGGCCGCAGGACACGCACTTCTTAAAGAGCGCGGACATAAGACGAAGAAACGCCAAACTCCGAAATCCAAAAAGACGAAAACCGAAGGGGGAGTCCGAAAGAGAGGTCAAAGACAGTCCGAAAGTCCGTAAAACCGTGAAAAAACAGCAAGCCAAGCACGACGTGAGAGGAACAAACTAAAGAACCTTCCGTACGCGGCGGCGGACGAGAAAGAACTGAGGAGAGACCGTTGCTCGGCGGGAGGAGCATGCGCAGTACCGGCGTGGGGGAGGGGTTCCCGCCAAGCGAACAAGCTCTAGAAGTTTCCGAACGCTACCGCGCAGGCGCTAAAGCTCCTAGTGTATGAAGGCACAGAGACCACGAAGAAGAAACTTTATTAATAATACAATAGGGTCATAATCCAAACAAGAAAGGTTTTCCAAAACCTATGTTGAATAGAAAAATCCTAGATTTTCCCAGTTCTGTTTTTAACAGTTTTGCAAACACCGATTTCAACACTTTAATACAGAAGGTAGCAGCACACTGTAATACACACACACACACACACACACAAATGTTCTTCTCAAGAAAGCACTCTCCAATGCAGAGAAAGCGATCTATACTTAAGTGCTGCTGATATTTAATTAGACTACAAGCATGAGTTAATCATAACTGTCTCCATATTGGATCACATGTGTTTTCACGGAAGGAAATTTCTGCAGAATGAAATGAAAAGGTGATTGCCAGTGCACCTGCAAGGCTAGCATTTGTTATTGTGGATCGCAGGCATTCTTAGAAATATGCTAGTTGGAGAGAATCTTCACAGTTCAAAACTTACACTATGCAAAATTTGTATGTGGAGAAAATGCTGTTTTCTATATAAAAATACCGTGTGTAAATTTTGTACAGAATAAGTCTTGAGCAGATTTCAAATACTTCCTGACACCTAAATTACTAATTTCTTCTTCCAAGAAAACCAGTGAAGAATTACACCCCTAGTCTTTCTCTCTCACACACACATTTGTAACAGACATTTACCAGTATTTTGTGAAAGGGAGCAGTCAACCATTAGAGTTTAGGGGACCCATACTGGTCCCACTGGGAGTAATTGTAGGGTTCCAACACCCCCACCCTGTTGCATAGCATAAAGGATGGAATTTTTAAACAGTCAGGCTTTATATAGATTTCCTATTTTGTTGTCCATGGCTGTTACACAAGTCTGCCTTCTGATTTTATCATAGGTAGCATCAGCAGAACAGAATGAGCAAAGAAGACCCTGGGCTTTTCATGCTTGATTTCTCTCCAGCTTACCACTGATTTGAGCTGATATTCAAATTGTGAAGCTAAGAATAGAGCAAAACAAGAATATAGTCTTTGCATGAATTTCTACTTTGAAATTGCTGTGCATTTGAACTGATAACAATGCAAAATGTCACCTAGGAGCCCAGCATTTGGATCATTCTGTGAACAATTTGGACACAAGGGAAGTTCATAAGGGCCATTACAGCAGCTTCCTTTACTCTTTCAATCAATGCGCTGTGTTCAAGATTCCGCAACACGATTGCCTTACAATTACCCCTTCCAAAGGAAACAAAGATGTGAAAACCTTTCACGATCCCCATGGCAGCAACATGTCAATGTTTAAAATTTTATGTCAGATGCCTGTGCTGCTGTTGGAGCATTAGTAGAAGAACAATTTGACTATACCCTATTTGTTCCCCTAACCATATATCTGGAGAGGTCATGTAGCTACAGCTTCTAAAAACTGAACCAAAATAATTTGTTATCTCATGCTCAGTCTAGAACTCAATACACACAAGGCAAAGGTGAAACATTAGGCTGATGCAGATTAGCATGAGCAGATTAGGCTGATGCCCCTGATATCCCCCCCAACAGTCCTCGTACCACAGGGACAGCCCAAATTAATAGTCTTTCTTCTCCTTTTCCAGCCACTTCTTAAAATGTTCCCGCTTTTCTCTTCTCCTCCCACTTTTCCTCTTTGTCCTCAAATTATTCTCTTTGCTGAAAACTAGTTCGAACTACAAAAGTAGTTTGTACTCTTTTAACTCAAAGGGGTGGGGAAGAGACAGGAGGAGAGAGTGTTATCTTACCCTTCACTGAAGACTCAGGTAAATATAATGTGCTGCACTTTCTCCTAGTTTGTGTGCTCTTTTTCATTCATAACTTTGCTATCTTGACCACACTCTGATGTTAGTTGGCTACAGGTGTCTCAGCTGTTTTGGTCCTAAATCGGTGCCTGCCTTCAGTAATGGACTGGACAAGGATAAACAAATTGAAACTTAATCCAATCAAGATGGAGGTGCCCCTAGTCAGTCAAAAGGCACTCCCCCTGGAGATACAGTACTACAGCTTGGGTGCACTCTTGGATTCAATTCAGAGCCTAGATCCCAGTCTCATAGAATCATAGAGTTGGAAGAAACCACAAGGGCCATGCAGTCCAACCCCCTGCCATGCAGGAACCCACATCAAAGCACTCTTGACAAATAGCCATCCAGTCTCTGCTTAAAAACCTCCAAAGAATAAAACTCCACCACACTCCAAGACAGCATGTTCCACTGCCAAACAGCTCTGACCATCAGGAAGTTCTTCCTGAAATTTAGGTGGAATCTCGCTCCCTGTAGTTTAGTCACAACTGGGGCCATTTCCACATGGGGTTTTTAACATGGGGCAGAGCGTCCTCCAGGGAGGACGTCTGCACCTGGGAGCGGACTGGGTCAGACCTCCTTAATGTAGATCCACACCCCAGCCCACTCCAGAACCACCCCAAGTGGTCGTCCAGCGTGCTTTTGAAAGACCGCTAAAAACAGGTCTTTCAAAAGCATGAATGCGCCACTGCGAGCCTGCTCCCTTATGCAGATTCGCAGGCTTGCATTGGTGCGAGCCTGCAATCTGCCGGGCTTTAGGCTGGCAAGCTTCAGTGGTTGGTCGAGACCCTTGACCAACTGGAAGCTGCCATTTTCATCCCTGGAACAGTGTGGAGCAGTGGCTACGCACTGCTCTGGAGGAGCATGGACTGGATCGGAGAGCGCAAAAGTCCGGTGAGTAGAATCACGGGGTGATTCCCTCGCCCCATGTGGAAATGGCCTGGGAGTGTATTTGCACTGTTAAAAGCTTTTGTCCCAGCTGCACCAGTTTCTTGAGATGTCAGATTTGGCCATAGTGACACATGACTTAGTTACATCTTGGTTGGATTACTGTAATGCCCTCTATGTGGGACTGTCTTTGAATAGTGTTCCACAACTTCTACTAGTCCAAAGAGCCACAGCCAGATTGTTAACTGGGAATGGCTACAGAGATCACACAACTTCATTATTGCAACAGCTCCACTGGCTGCCAGTCCCTTTCTGGACACAATTCAAAGTGCTGGTTATGACTTTTAAAGCCCTATATAGCTCAGGTCCAGGTTATTTTAAGGACTGCATATCACCTTAAGAATCAGCCTGTGCTTTGAGATCTGCTGGGGAGGCCCATCTCTTCATCCTACCACTTACAAGTACACCTGGTAGGAACACAGGAGAGGACCTCCTCAGTGGCTGCCCCAGGCTCTAGAACTCCCCTCCCAGAGAAATCAAATTGGCATTCTGCCTCCTTTTTTTTCACACTAGTAAAGACTTTTCTATTCTAACAAGCATTTGATGTGTGACTATATAAAGCCTGTTTTACACAATACACTGGATATTGCTAATTGTTGTGCTGGTGTGGGTGTTAATGGTGTATGTTTTAATCTGGTTTTAATTTTTGATAGTTTAATCTTCTCTTAACTTTTGTATCTTGTGGATTTTTCACAATGTCTTCTTAAATTGTTTTAAGTTTCCTTGAGTCTTGATCAGGGAAAAAGGTGGGATACTATTATTATTGTTATTGTTTTTTAATTTCTGTCTAAAGGGCAATCTTATCCTCACAACTCTAAGGAAAATTAGACTGAGAAATTTAGTGACTCTGACAGATCCAAGGTCACTCAGTAAGCTTCATGGCAAGATGGAGATTTGAACCTGGGTGTCTCCAGTCCAACACTCTGATCAAGAGCTGGGCAACTTCAATCCTCCAGATGCACTGGAGTGCAATGTCAAGCATCCCTCAGTATTGTCTACACCAACTAAGTTGATGGAAACAGCTGATGCTATATGTCTTCGAATCAACTCTAGCTTATCATGACCCTATCCTAGTGTTCTCTTGGCCAGATATATTCAGAGGAGATGTGCTATTTCCTCTTTCTAAGGCTGAGAGAGTGATCCTACTACACTGCACTGCCTCCAGATACTTTCAGATACATTCTAACAATAGCTGGAGAGCCAAATGTTACTCAGCTTGGCTCTACTCCACCATGGGTCATGGAAGGTATTCAGATTATGGGATGGCTGTCTTTAAGGAGTCACAACTAGAGGTAATTAAAAAAACATACCTTGCCTATTATTCAATTTGTATTTTAAGCTCTTGAATTTGATCAACCTCTGACTGCATTCAATTAGTCTTGGACATCAAGTATTCCTCTCATGATAATGCTCACCCCATTAACCAAGCAAAGAAGCACTCAGCTGTTTCAATGTGGCCTAGAGAGCATCACAACATAGAATGTGCACCTAGATGTATATCTGCATCAGCTGTGTCCACATTCACCTGCTTCTATTTATAGATCTCTCTTACTGAACTGGGATGTGTATTTAACTGCTACATTTTAGAACCTACTAGGTGAAGACAAAGATTTCAGGAAAAAAATACCAAAGTGTGCTGATCTTTTTTTCTCAGCAGGAAATCAAAGAAGAATAAACAGCAACAGAAGCCCCTTTAACAGAAACAAAGAACAGGATCTTTATAAAAAAGCAAGGAACAAAAGGGAGATACACTCACCCAAATTCTTCCATTTAATATTAATATTTCCAAGGAATCCCCTGAGGATGCTGAACTGCAGCTGTAGATAGAATTTGTTCCCTTCAGCTGTTCAAAAATTTTAATGAATGCACAAAGGATCTCCCTGCTTGGAATTCTGTGAGCACTTGGGTAAACTAATAGCCAAATGCAGAGGGCAAGGTTTCTGTTCCATCTCTTTCTCTGTAGTATGAGGGAAATTTTTGGCAGCTTTTCACAGTCACACAAGGCAGGTTAAGAAAAGCTACACTTGCCAAAATCTCCTCTTCCTATAAAAAGAAAGAAAAGAGACCTGTCCACTGCATCTTTCCCCCCTGCAAGTTCCTACAAGTGAGCAAAACAGAAACAGGGATATAACACTAGTTTCCCTCGTTCAAAAGTGGTTTTGCAGATGAATGTTTGCCAAGTGGGCCCTGATATCATTTATCATCTCCAGATTATCCTAACCAAATACTATCAAAGTATTGTATGAACCTGCAAAATTTACATCACAGAACAGGGGTGGGAATCATGAAACTCTCCAAATGATGTTGGACTGTAATTTCTAGCATTCTTCAGTCGACTCCTCCCAACAGCAAATATTCCCAATAATTGTCAGGCTATTCTATTTCTCCTTGTAGTGGTTGTTCTCATCCCTGCATCTAGTCAGAGCTCATTTATTCCTGGGACTTTGTCCTTTCTTTTTCTTGACTTGACATCAAACCTGTAGTAAAGCTCTAGTACCACCACATCAATGTCACTACCAAATTGGTGGCTTAAGGTTCAACAGCACCACAGCGGTGGCTCTCTGCCAGGTTTCATTCCTAGCCCCCTGCAGATATCATTGATATTCTGTGGGAGTCTTTCTTATAAGAACTATCAAGGCCTCATCCTGCTTAGCTTTAAAAAGCAAAGGAAATCAGTTGTATTTAGAATGGTATAGTGATCTGTGACCCAAGACCCCACAATTACCAGATTTTTTTTCCTCTCCAAAATTGGCCCAAAAGATAAGCTTATGCATCTTTATGCATACAAGCCCTAGTTCTGTGTATGATCTACATGTGCGAATAGCTATAGATGGCCAGAATTCCGGTTTGGTCTGGAAGACATATTCTGCACTTTCCCGAATTGCTAAATAAATGACTAAAAATTCTGAAATCCATTCAGATTTTAAATATGAATAGCAAATATTCACAAATATTTATCCCTAAGACTTTTGGAGTCTAGGGATGACCAGGTTTCTGTTGCAAATGTAATTGCAGACAAGAAGTATAGAGACATTTATAATAAAAAGGATGTCCCTGATCATGTTCAGAGTGCATTTTCAGTCCTCCAACAGCAAACCTTAACTCATATGAATGAGCTTTTGCAGCCAGGACTTAAGGTTCACAAGGGTGTTTTTCAACCAGCCTTCAACCCTGGCATCACAGTTGTTAGAAACAATGCACTGCCACCTACTGATTCTAACTTTAAAAAGAGAAAGAGTAAAAAATACTGAGTACAGGCACACAGTGAATTATATGTTTGTAGGTCAACCAATATTCGCAGAGCCAAACATCAGAAGTCAGCTATTAAGGACTACAGTATACCCCACACATCCTGTCAAGCATCACATCTGGTGTCAATTGATAAAGCTCCCCACTATCTAGTGCTGTCAGAGTTAAAAAAGAAAAGACTCAATATGGGCCATTTCTGCACTGCACTGTTATAGTGCTATTATTCCACTTTCAACATCCTGTGGAAATCTGGGGTTTGTAGTTTACTGGGGCCAAGGAGCTCCCTGGCTGAGAATTCTAAATACTCATCCTTAAACTGCAAACCCCCGGATTCCATAGGATGTTGAAAGTGGAATAATAGCTCTATAACAGCATAGTGCAGAAATGGCCATGGTCTCTTCTTTCCTATGAAGTACTAATCAATTTCAAAGTCATCACCATTGTTGTGGTGGTAGTTTAATTTCTTGGATGTCTTTTTCTTTAAATAAGACACTAGATGTCTTACAGATAAAATATACAACAGTCAAAACAATAAAGACAATATATAACAATATAAATGATATATAAATATAAAGTATGTTTTATATCTGTGTGTGTGTAGAATGAAATAATGAGATCAAATGTCATCAGATATCAAACTACAGCAACAATTTATATTCAGCAATCTCACATGTTTAGCAATTTGAAGAGAATTAAGAGTTTGCATGTAGCTATGATGCTTTGGACACATGACTCATTGGAAAATACAGTAATGCTGGGTAAGGTGGAAGGCAGTAAGAAAAGGAGAGACCATATTGCAGGTGGACTGAGCAACTCAAGGAATCCACTGCCTTCAGATTGTAAGACCTGTGCAGGGCTACTGATGACCAGGGTTTTTGGAGATATCTCATTCATAGGGTTACCATAAGATGACTTGAGGTTAAAACAACAAAATGGAATCCTTTCTCCAGAGGTGCATGCATTATAACACACATAACCTATCATCCAGTGCCAAAAGTTGTTGTCCTGAGCTGTGTATGGTGTCAGGGATAAGACCATGGAGAGAGACACAGGATCAAATCCTTCCTCAACAGGAAAATTAAATTGGTAAACCTTGACTAGTCCCTCTCTCTTAAATGAACCAATCTTTGCAGGCTTTGATGAAGATAAAATGAGAAAAAATCCATGTCATCCTGAATTACTGGGGAAGTGTGAAAAATGTCTATATTAAATTCCAGGGAAGTTGTCATCTGACATGCTAGTGAAATACAAACTAACACTCTTACAAGCACACTTACATACCCAGACCATGCCCACAGAATTTTTGCCCATGGCACAGAATTCTTCAGTTTGCAAAGGCAGATCCTTGTTAATTGCTACTTAAGACAGAGCCTGCATTAGCTGACTGAGGCAACATGTGTCATCATAACTGAAAGTGGTCGCTTATCGTTCTGTAGCATCCTGATAGTATCATTTTACTACACAGAGACCAAGTTTTTGCCCCTGTTGTAATTCTTATCTTGACTCTCTCTTTAATGGGATAGTCATTGTCATGGTCTCTTTTTCCATGTAAAACAACCTGCGCAGTGCATTCGGGCTCCAGAGACCCTGTAAATCATGGCCTGGTGTTCTCCTCCCTCCCTCCCCCATTGCATTTCTCCTCTTTCAATTTATGTTCCCCTAAGAACTGCTGCTAAAGCTACATGTGTAGAGATTAAAGGCAGGTCTACTGTGGCTTACAGACATCAAAAGCCATGAGCTGTACGCGACTGGAGTAAATTGAATGGTACTGGCTTTTGTTAGGCGCAAAATCCTCTCATTATCATGCTAGTGGTGACTGTGCTTTGCTAGTGCTCCTCAATGTCCATCAGAAGTGATAAATACAATCTCTCATGAGAATACAAGGCCGTAATCCTTATGGGAAAGAGGTGGTGGGATTTTAAAAATGTATATATTTATTTGCCTTGAACAAAAGTAGCTCGAAGACAACATGAAGCAAATGTTAAAGGGAGCATCAGATTCTTCTGAAGACCAAAAAGGTACATTAGGAATCATGATGCAGGTCTCCAGCAGCAAGGTATAGATGCTTTATTTTCTGTACCACTATGGTTGTAAGAGGAGGGACTCACTAGCCTGTTCCCTGGCTCACTTCAGCATCACCAATATGGATAGACAGAAGGTGGTATACGGTACTGCTGTAGCTGTCAGTTCAGCAGAGATCAGGTGACACAAAAGGTCAATCATCAAATTGTTGTTGTTATTGCTGTGTGTATTCAAGTCTTTTCTGACTTATGGTGAACCTATTACATGATTTATTGGGGCTGAGAGTATGTGATACACCCAAGCACACCCAGTGGGTTTCCATGACTGAGCAGAGAACCAAACTCTGCCCTCCAGGGTTGTCCAGCACTTGAACCACTACAGCACACAGGCTCTCAATCAGCAAATACCTCACCCTATAAAACTTCCAATTCTGGTCTGAATCCTTCATCTGAGCAGTTCCTCAGTAGGGAAAAGAAAAAGCTGCACTGAGTGGCTGGGTACTAGACATTTGTGAAAATGAAGGATAATGATATTTACCACAGCATATAAAAAATGTTTAGTGGATATAAAACTACTGATAATATTTTAAATCATTTAAATATGTAATGCTGTTCCAATTATAGCTAATATAAATATGTGGGCAGAAAGACGGATAGATAAGAAATAGTTATTTCTGTATTTATAGAATGCATAGAAGTACACATTTTAATGCTTATAGGCAACTGGGACATGATATTATTGACCTTATGTGAATATTGATAAGCTTATTAACTCTCACATATAATTTATTGAATACTTTATATAATTATGCATTTTATCATACTGATGCATTAAATACATAAAAAAAATTCAACCTGCAATCCATCCACTAGTCTCTGCTTTACTCTGTCCAGCCAACTTCTTGCTCCACCTGCTTCTTGTTGAGTGAAAAGAAAAGGCCAAATGTTTTGTACCCTGCCCCTTTCTTTAGGAAAATACCATTTCAAAATAACAATATGTACAACAAAAAATGGGAGCTTCTGAGCATCCAAGCAATTTTCTGGACCTTAACAACACTCAACTATCTTGGCATCTATTTTGCTGAAATTCACTTTCCATTCATTGTGTCTTAGAAAAGACACATCCAACTCATTGATTTTTGGAAGGGTGACTGGAGATCCTTCATAAGTATAATCTTTTTCTGAAATGTAATTAGCTACAAAATGCCCATGTCTGCTGGCCTGATACATTTGGCATTTCATGTTTCCCTTCTAGCAGAAGTATCCAGATATGCTTGAACATTTCATTCAAAGGCACTGTGAAAACTTTTTATTTGGACAGACCTGAGGGAGTTGCTGGGAGCTGCAGCATTCATATTTTCCTACATTTCTAGAATTACAATTTTGGGAACTTAAAAAAAAACCCAAATACATATAGTTTTATTCTAGTATTGTTATAAAATACTGGGAGCCATTTTGAAAATTAGGTTTGCAAAGGGATATAACACATATTAGAATGATATATTTCTTACATACATATTTTCCTATTTTAAAAAAAATCAGATAGGATGGATCTTATGGAAAGCCTTTGGCAAGGAATTCAGCATTTGCAAAATATAATCATTTACAGTTCTATGTGAGTAACTGAATACTGTCTGGATGTTTAAGGGAGCTAATCACCACAGAGAAGCAGATGGTTAATATAGTTCTTTTATCTCCTATTTGCTGCTCAAGTATGCCTTTCACATATGGTGATTACAAACTGCAGGAGCAAAAGGTAGCTGTAAACTAATGTGATTTTTTTAAAAAAAAGCCATAGTGGGAAAATTTGCTGAGGAAGCGTAGTAGAAAGAAATCTTCCAGGAGTATTTAAACTGTTCTAAATACTTTCTTATTTTCTTTCTTTCATGAGACAAGACACTGGCATTATGGTCATTTTGAGATTTCCAAGACCTACCTCCCACATAAACGTTACAGTCACGTAAGTCAGAATCCTGCTAGTGTCTCATGCATGGGAAAGTCCTCCCATGTAAGTAGTTCGATTTATTTTATTTTATTTTATTTGTGTCTGATGCAGACAATCTGCATGCAGCCCATTTCCACATTAGACTGTTATAGTGCCGTTATTCCAGTTTCAACATCCTGTGGAATTCTGGGGTTTGTAGTTTACTGAGGCCAAAGAGATCTCTGGCTGAGAATTCTAAAGGCCCCTCCCTAAACTGCAAACCTCAGGATTCCATAGCATGTTGAAAGTGGAATAATAGCAGTATAACAGTCTAGTGCAGAACTGGCCTCTGTTCAACACTGTGGAAGTAGAGATGTGTGTGTGTGTGTCATTGTACAGGCAGAGGCACATTGCACATGGATCATACATGAATAAGCACACACATTGATCTACATTGTGCACATTGATGCATACCTACATTTGGGTGTGCATTTAGTTGCATATTTAGTGCCTTGCTTCAGTTGTGCAATGTTGCCACTCCATACAAAGTGTGGATAGGACAGTTAATATGTGCCTCTGCATGCAGAGAGTTATAGTAAGTAATCCCACCATAGGATCTCAGCTGCAGAGTGTTTCTGCAAGTTATCTTTACAGTAGGAACCCCGTATCTGCAGGAGATTGGTTCCAGGGGCCCCTCCAGATACTGAAATATGGAGATAGTAGCAAACACTCTCCCCACTGCTGCCAGCCTGATTGCACTGGGGAAAGTGGGAGAGCAAAGTGGGGAGAGCAATCTTGCACTCCCCACTTTGTTTCTCACTACTGCCAGTCTGATCACACTGGGCAAAGTGGGAGAGCAAAGTGAGGAGTGTGATCTCACTCTCCCCATTTTGTTCCCCACCGCTGCCAGTCCAATCACTCTGGGGAACATGCTAGAGCAAAGTAGGGAGGGCAAGATTGCCCTCCCTACTTTGCTCTCACATGTTCCTCAGAGCGATCGGGCTGGCAGCAGTGGGGAACAAAGTGGGGAGTACAAGATCGCTCTCCCCACTTTGCTCTCCCACTATTGCCTCTTGCTAACCATGGATAACTGAATCAGCAGATAATGAATCTGTGGATACGGGGATCCTACTGTACTCTAAAAAAAGGTTAAATTGTTATTACAAAATTTTAAGGGCCCAAAGTTGCTTTTTTGGCCCAAAGAAACTTTCTAAACAGCATAGAAGGAAGCACAGTACAAATTTTAAAACAGAAAATATAATGAAATACTAAGTGACAAAAGTAAAAAATGGCACGGACTTCAAAGCTGAACAGCTCTCTGTCCATGAGAATTGCATAATCCAAAGCTGAAGCCCTGTCCAAGTAAAGTCTTCCCCTGCATCCTAAAAGTTAGCAAGAAAGGAGGAGCCAAGTAGACCTTACTGCAGGAGAAAGCTGCAAAATCTGGTTACAACAACATTGATCAGTCCTCACAAGCTGTGTTTCACCTGGCAGGAGAACATGGAGCTGCCCATAAAGATACATTATCTAATGCATTTCCCAAGAATAAAAATATACATTTTTATAAGCTCTTCCTCTAATTGTGTTCTGAAAGCACAATCCTACCCACACTTACCTGAGAGTAAACTCAGTTGAACATAGTGAAACCTTACTGAATGTAAACAAAAATGAAGATATCATTGTTAGTCAGGTGAATTTTAATAGTTTTAATCATAACATGGGCAACAATTCTCAGGCCATACAAGCAAGCAGACCTTTCTGGAGTATTTACTCTGTGGCAGGAATCCTGTTCGTGTACTATACCAGCAGAACCACGTCAGTGTAAGTGGTGGCAGTAGAAAGAAAAAGGCAACACAGAGGCATACCTCAATTGACAAAACCTCTGACAAAGAAGCTCCTTTTATTGGAGCTCAACCCAGACTCTCCCTTCTTCCTATCTTCTATCTAGCTGGAAGGTTCTTTGCAGCACTGGCACTGGAAGGATAGTGAAAGAGGGCTGGAGAAAGATAGGTTTTCAGCATTGGGCTTCAGTAGCATGTCTACAGTAAACAACACAATAAAGCTTGACCTGGGAAAGAGTGAGACTCTAGGTCAGGGCTTTCCAAACGGTGTGCCTCGACATGTTAGTGTGTTACCTGAAGTGTGTAGGTGTGTCACCTAGAATCTTCAAAATGTATGTTTTTATTTATAAATCATATATTTTTAAATATATGTGAAAGGCTTTCATGAGATATGTTGTGTTCCCATACATTTTGTTATTACAATGTATGTATGTGTCTGTATCTCTTATCGGGGTTAGTTTAACCTCTGATTTGCTAGTAAAACTGAATTACTGTGTCACGAAATGATGCATGTCTAAAATGTGTGTCACCAACATGAAAAGTTTGGAAAGCTGTGCTCTAGGTGATTTTCCTGTAGCTTTGTGCTTGTGTACAGTAGGCAAGGTAAATGGCTGCTTCCAGAATCCCCTCTGAACATAAATGAAGAACAAACTAGAGAGAAAAGGAGAAAGCCAATTAGTCTGCCTCACTAGCTACCCAGGCTTGATGAAAAAGCATAGATCTATTGAGTTTTGCCACCAAAATGGAAATCTTAACAAAAGTGGAGGGTGTTGAAAAGAAAAAAAATCACCCCAGGATGCATTTTGGAAGAAGCTTTCAAGTGGTCTCTTGAAGTTTCAAGTGTCCATAACATTAGTTTTAAATAAAAAGTTTGCTGAACATGTTGAATTGATCTCCTTTTCTGTTATGCAAGACCCAACCCCTATTCTCTCCATGTTCTTTCTGACTCGGGCACCAAAATTTCTGCTAGAGAAGGAAAGCTGAAAAGAAAACTGAGAGTGAGTTTACATACAAACCATTAGCCATTTTTTTCATATTTAAAAGCGTATATTTCAAATGTGTCCTTTTCCACAGTTAACAACTACATTCAGTGCACATATCTGTAAGAGTAGGTTTACGGGCTATTATTTTTTCAAGCAGATATAAACCCTGGCAGTTGTTATTTTAGAAACTAAGCAGACCTCACACTTCTTTCTTCAAGTGGTTATACATGTTTGCTCAAAATAGAGATGGGCAAGTTCAGCTCACTTGCCAAGAGAAGGTATAAGAAAACTTCTGAAGTCAAATTGTTTGTGACGTCAAGATGGCCAGGCCAGCAGAACATGCACTTTTTAAAATTCATTTCCCAACTGTTCTCTACCCATTGGTAGTTGATGGCTCCCAGGCATACAGGTGGTGAATCCACTTTTGAATTTTAACCTGAGTTTTAAAGATGTTGAATCAATATTGCAGAACCTTGAATAGTCCAGTTAACATTTAAACATATAACGCCCTGAAGGCACCAGAACAACCAGTTTAACCTCAGAAGCTAAGCAAGGTCAGACCTGCTGCAACTTGGAAGGAAGACTACCAGGGAATAATAGGTGCTACAGGCTATATCCAGATGAAGGCAATTACAATGGCAAACCTCCTCAAAATAAATCTGGTCAAGAAACTCCTGTGGAAGGGTCACTCAGAAGCCAAAGTCAACCTGAAGGCAAAGGACAACATAAATGGTCTCACCCATAAGCTTGAGTAAACCAGACATTTTGTTTCTCAGTTGTATCAGTAAATCAGGTCAGCATACTTCATTCTAGCTGACTTTTAGAGGCACACCATGTTTGAATCAGCTCCAGGCTCCCTTATAACATACCCTCCAATATTTCATAGATGAAAGCCAGGACATTTGTGGCCAAACAACATCCGAGCATGGTCAAGGTGGCAAGAGTTATTAATGAGGAAGAACAGAAGAGCTAGTAGAGTCTGCAGCATTTTGCTTTTGCCCGAGCCTACTAGGAAAGGCAAGGTTCCCACCCCTCCTCTACTGTCCCCTCTGCAGAATTTAACCGAGTACCAGCTACTTTTGCACTTTGAATTCAATTTGCAGCAACTGAAGTAAGTTGAGGATGAAAGGGGAAAGTGAGAGGAGGAGAGAGCAAATGGAACATTTTAAAAGCAACTGAAAAAGTGGGATAACAGAGGATTAATCAGGACTGTCCCTGCCAAGCTGAGACAATTGGACGGCATGTTATGTGACAGCAAAATCTAGTCATCTCTTATTTATTTTTAGCCAGCAGACAGGTTTGCAGCCTGTACTTTAATATTTCATCAGATAGATCCATGTAAAGGTATGGTTTTTAGTATACTTTAACTCTTGTATTTCATGCAATTTCGAACAGAATTCCTATCATGTAGCACAAGACTTGAAAAATAAATAACCAGCCCACCCACCCAAGAAGAAAATTGGCTGGAGAAATGTCCTGGTTGAGTTTCCTTATCTTTCTGCTTGAGCTTACCACATCTGCCCTACTCCAGTCCAAATGTGAATGTCTATTAAAGTGATTGCCTTAATTCTATAGCATCTCTTGTCATCCTCCCAAAGATATGTATAAAAGCTATAATAATGTGTCACTGGCTCCTCTACACAGTGTGTTCTGCAGAAATGCCTCTAAATTAAAACGCTGCCATATTTTTTTTCTTACATCTTTATGAAAAAAATGGGACTTCATTCTCTACTCAAGATATCATGTTTAAACTGATGCTTTTATAATATCATTAAGCATCATTAAGGTCCGTACATTTCTTTGGACAAGCACAATGATATATTTCTGCAATTTACTATACATTTCAACAAAGCATCCCTCCTATAAGGCAGGGTGCATTAGGGGGAACACAATCCAGCTTTAAAATTCAATTTCCTTTACAATTGAACAAGGTGAAGACAGTGGTCTAAACCTATTTGCTAGTCCCAGCCAAAGCAGACCCAGTAAATCAATTGTTGAAAGGTCAGTCAACACTTATGTAAATTCCAGTAATTAAACTGGTCTGCTTCAATTCTAGACTAGCAATTAGTTTTAGGCCTATAAAGGCAACTAACAGCACAAGCCTAACACATTTACTCAGATGTAAATTCCATTGAGATTAATAGAGCTGATTCCTTAGTAAATGAGTTTAGTAGTACAATTCGTATGTCATTTAAGGATGTGCTTGTTTAAATTATTCATTCCTACAGGAGAGAATAAGTAATTTAAACCATTTTTAACTCACTACAGAAACATTTTAGAAAACTGTGCAGTTTTTTAAGACATACTTGAAGGGAAGCAAAGTCTCTCCCTATTCTGATCCTTTTCTTACTCTCTCTCCCTGCCATGTAGTAGGGGGAGCTGGGATGGCTGGTGTGAGTTGGAATGCCTGTGGCCAGCTGTTATAGCCAGTGATGGATGACCACATAATGGAAGAGGAGAGAAAGAACTGAGCAAGCGGCCAAATAAGTTGGATCAAGTGTCACCGTCTATCACAAAAGAGACAGATGAGCCTCACTGTCCCCAACACATGCCCTGCCTATTAGCATGGCTATGTAGTGGCTGGAAAGAGGGGATAGAGCAGCCAAGAGAAGAGGATTGTCTATCACTGGCTAAAGTGTGATAGTCAGCATGTAATAATGCATAACTCTTGCAGGACTTCTCAAGGCTCCTCTGGAGGTCCTAGATGGTGACATTGCTAGTGATGATCCTCCTCATTTGGCTTCCCCTGCCTTTCTGCAAGCTACTATATGGCTGTCTTAAGAACGGGAGAAAAAGGTGGGTCTGGGCTTGAGAAGGAAACAGGAATGTAATCCTCAGATCTATTCAAAAACTCAGGAGGAAAAAATTCAAGAAAGCAGCTTCAGACAGAGGCCCTTTCTGCAAGCGGCGAGGGAAACGCTTCCTGCCGCTACTCACTGGCTTTTTGGTGGGTCCGTTTGGGTCCGTCGGGAAGAGGAGCAGTGCAAGCTCACCGCTCCGCACTGCTCCGGCATCCAAAATGGCGGCTTCCGGTTGGTGGAGGCTCTCCACCAACTGGAGAAGCTCGCCAGCTGAAAGCCCACCCCCAGCAGATCTGCAGGCATGCACTAGTGCGTGCCTGCAAATCTGCACCAGAGCGCAGGGACGGAGTGACACGGGGTCGCGCACTCCATACTTTTTAAGAACCTCTTAAAAG
The DNA here is from genome assembly GCA_948474755.1 of Ctenosaura bakeri. Lineage (NCBI taxonomy): Eukaryota > Metazoa > Chordata > Lepidosauria > Squamata > Iguanidae > Ctenosaura > Ctenosaura bakeri. The sequence continues at coordinate 108,698 of CAOLHI010002112.1, read as the reverse complement.
AGATTTTTTAAAAGCACGCTGCGCAATCAGTTCAGGTCGCTCCGGAGCGGACTGAGGTGCAGAACTACGAAAAGTAGTCCGCCCCAGTCCACTCCACGGTGCAGAAGACCTCCGTTGGAGGTCACTCTGCACCATTTTAATAGGCCGGTGCAGAAAGGGCCAGAGTCCCCTCATCAAAGTGTCCTGACCCTCAAGAAGACACTTTTTCAAACCCTAAAGTCTTCAAATATTCTTTCCATCCATAATGTCATTACAAGCTTCTGAGGAAAGATTTCCCAGTGATGTGTATGTCTAAATATAAAATATAAATATAATCAATGATGATAAATAGAAAGAAAGAAGCTATGGGATAGATTTCCACTGTTTGCAACCCATCACCACACACACACACACACAAAAATACTCCTCACTGGCCTTCTGAATATTTACAAAATATTTGCTGTCAACATTCCCAAAGGGAAATTTTTGTGAAGAATTTTGAGCTCAGCCAGTGACTACTAGCCACAAAGGCTGTGCGCCACTTCCAGGATCAGAAGCAGCATAACTCTGAATGCCAGCTGCTATGGAATAACAGTGGCAGAGAGCTATTGCCTTTCCTGCCTATGGGGTTCCTATGGATATCTCATTGGCTAGTGTGGGAAATAGGATGATGGACTAAAGAGGCTTTTCTGTCTGATCCAGCAGGGATTCTTCTTAGGACTCCATATCACAAGGAGTTTACAATTTGGCAAGAAATGAAGGATGTCAGTTAGTGGCCTGGGAAGACTGGAGAGAAAAGGAAAGGAAAGGACCATGCTCCTATTTTGTTTTACACCATTTTTCAGTATTCTCTACTGAAGCCAGTGTAAAATATAGGCAGTCAAATTTAGAAAGGCGCGGAGCGGGATGGACATTTCTGTATCCAAAGATGTTTTTAAATGAAAGGACTAGAAAAAGCCCTTATCACAGTGAAAAGTGGCATGATCATTTTATCTCTAGGAAACATGAAGTACAAAGAAACCTGCCAGCTTTTAAAGTATCCTGAATCTGCTGGAGCCATAAATGTCTCAAGCTATTTTGAAAATATCTGCTGCGCTTGATATTTTGGAACCAGATAGTGGAGTTCAAATTGGAAAGGGGTAAAAATTGCACAGCTTCGTAGGAGTGATCAGCTTCAGCTCAGAGACGAAGAGTCCAGAAAGTGGATTAATTTCCCTCAAAAAATCGTTTGTTAAGGTTTATCTTTTCTTGTAACCTTGCTTAATTCTTTACAACAGACGATACTGGATTATATTGGGATAGAAAATAAAATCAGCTATCTCATCTCCAGTTTTAAAATGATTTCTGCTTCTTCTAACTTACATACGGTATATTTAATAGATTCATGGCTCCCCCCCCCTTTTTTTTTTTTTGGAAAAACAAATCCTGTCCACATTGAAAATAATGCCCGGAAGCTGTAGCAGCATTTGGATGTAATACTGAATTTAAATTCAAAGAATAAATTAAGCAATGGTTTGTTGTTGTGTGTCTTCAAGTCGTGTCCAACTTAGGGTGACCCTAAGGAGACCCTGTTACAGAGTTTTCTGGGGCTGAGAGTGTGTGATGCACCCAAAGTCACGGAGTGAGTTTCCACAGTCAAGGAGGGAATCAAACCTTGGTCTCCAGGGTCGCAGTCCAGTGCTCAAACCACTACACCAACTAATGGATTAAGGCTTAAATGTAATTGCCAGTTTAAAGTGGAACACACCCTCTGAATTAGTGGAATATATATGTGTTTACTTACCATGAAGCAATTAATTCATTAAATCTGCTCTAGTTAAGACTAAACTTGCAGTACTAAAAAGAAAAGAAAAAGATCTTTCCTTTTCATTCCTATTGTAACAAAAAGTAGAACAAAAACTTTAAAGTTTTGAGAGGCAGGTATAACATGCACCTGAAAACCACTGGGAAGTTACTTCTAATAATTAAATCATGTCCCAGATGTTACATATTTTTTTGGCCTCTGTATAATGTTCAAAAACCCAGTATTTGCTTTCAATGAGACAAGTAGGGGGAAAGACCAAACTAACAGAGGATAAAAGGGAAATAAGAGACGAGGAGGATTGGCAAAAAAAACATTTGTGATGTTGCACATAAATATGTATAGAGCAGCATTCAGAAGAAGGAGGATGTCAAACAGGCTTTGGGTTCATCAAATCATCAATAGTCTTATCAGTCATCCATGGTTTTCCAGAGATAACGTCACACTGATATTTTATGTGCCCTAGCTGCAGTCACCTTTTCCCCTTTAAGTCTCTAAAGATTCGTACATCTTGTAAAACTAAGAACAGCTCTAATCAATACCTTTTCATCCACAGCATTAGGCAATCGTCCTGAGTTTTGAGATAGCACAGCTTTACCCCTCGACTTAATATGTCATGTTGGCATGGAACCATATGGGCATGGAAACCTTTTCTTTTTTGATTTGCAGTCTGATCCTTTGTGCTGGCAAAGTCTATTACGCATGTGGGATTGCACATGGATTGTGTGTGGACCGAAACTCTGTTGAGATAAACAGGATTTGTGCTGGCTGCAGGAGGGAGCAGCTTTAGGTATTATATTCAGCATCAGTCATCAAATATTTTACTCCAGAAGAATCCTATTGATTTTACTGGATGTACTTCAAGCAATTTGTGCCTTAAAAGCCTCCAATTCATGTATTTTCAAGCATTTAATCCAAGGACAGGCAAATCCATGTATGGAAGCATTGTAGGCATAATGACTGAAAAATGAATCAAAATGCTCAACCATAATTTTGGCAGCTGGGGTCATTGGAACCATGATGAATCAAATGTCATTGTTTGTTATACATTTATGTAAAATCATATGCTAAGAAGCTGTTCCCACCCCAACATAATTCTGCCTGAAACCCTGGACAGCTTCTGCCAGGCAGAGCTGCCAGTACTGGACAAGATAGGCCCATGGTCTGACTTAAAGCAGTTTACTATGTTCCTATGACTTCTGCTTGCATAGCCGAAGTATCCCTCCTCCCCACTGCCATCCTGCCTTTCCCCAAATGCATTTTTAGGGTCCTGCAGCCAGAAGTGCAGTTCTCTCTGATATGAATTTTTTTCAAAGCTTCCTTTTACTTGTTTGTTGCTACCAAGCCATCAGGAAAAAAACAGTCCCTGGGATTGTTTCCAAGTCAATTGAAGTGCACCTGTGCTGTGTCTGCCTATATTAATAGCAAAGAGGAGAAAAAGAATATGTAAGTGTAACCGGGAAGTGTGAGATCCAGCTGTGTATTCATTGCAATAAAAAGGCTAAATGCCACATTCCACTTATGGTTTAAGTCAAACATAGGTACCTTTCTAAAAACAAAAAAAAAGACACTAAGCTTTGCAAACTCTGCTTTATCAGTATAGTGTGATATTGTTCTTGCTGTCGTTATCATCGGAGGGAATAGTTCTATCCTGTTTTAGACAGTTTCTACAGTCTTATGGTTCAATCCTGTACATGTGTACATAGAAGTGAAATTCAGCTGAGTTCCCAGATAAGTGCCTATTAGATTTCAGTCTCAGGTGATAAGTTCCAGCATTTTATTTCATTTCATTGTAATGATTTGTTTAGATTCTTACTTTTTTCAAAATGGTGGGACTTGAGGCACCTTATATAGTCCTCCTTAGAAAGAGGTTTCTGCCCCCAGCTTAAATGAACTTAATAGCTGAACCAGATATCCCCATTTTTGTGCAATATAATATTTTAGACATCAGAATCAGACATCTGAATTTATTTATTGACATATGGTTGTTTTGTTTACAGATGATATCAGCCTGAATATTAATTTTACTTTGGAAGGCCAAAATATTTCTTTCTTAAATGAATACTGGTTTGTGAGATCTACAACTAAATTGCCCCCAATGTTGGGATATGCTTGTTGATTCTTCAGACTCTGGCAGACAGATCAGTTAATCAAATGAGGATTTTTGGTGAGGCTATACAGAATGCCATCAGCTTCAGTTACAAGACAATCCTTCCTGAAGCAAAAATCCTTTTCTTTTTCCATTGAACAACTTTTATCACAGGAGATTCACAAGTGGGAAGGGACAGATCACTATAGGGGCTAAAAATTGCCTGTGTACATTCATGAGGAAAGCTAGGATTCTAGAAGAGAACTCATGAACAGTGCTGGAGCCAAGGCAAAAACTAAACTAGTTCTTGACAAACTTTAGAGAACTGCAAACCCTGAATTTAGTTATTCCTCTGACTGTAACATTCCTCTTTAACAGCACAAATTACAGATGTCAGCATCACTATATTGGGTTGCCTCAAGAGATTTTTAACCTGGTCCTGCTCTCCAGTCATTAATACGAGTCATGTTTGCATCTAAGTGAGTTAAATGAATCAGAATTCAGTTTCATTTTAGTGAATTGCTGGCTTGCCATTACACATTGAGCAAAAAGTGTGACTTAAAGGCCCTTTCCACACGTGAAGGAAAAAACGTCCTGAGACATCCTGAAACGGAGCTTACCTGAAACCCGGTAAGTCCGTCGCCACGTGGAGCAGCACATTTTCACTGCTCCACACTCTGCGGTGTCACGCGGCATCCTGCGGCGCCCAAAATGGTGGCTTATGACTAGTGGAGGCTCTCCACCAACCGGAGAAGCTCACCAGCTGGAAAGCGCGCCCCCAGCAGATCTGCAGGTACGCCCTTGCACGCACCTGCAAATCCACACCGGGCGCTGCGATGGGGCTGCATGGGGCTGCACACCCCGTGCCTTTTAAAAACCTCTTCAAAAGTGGTTTTTAAAAAGCATGCGGCGGTGCCACTTCCGGTCGCCCAAGTGCGGATTGGGGTGTGGAATTACACTAAAGTAATCCACCCCAATCCATTTTACGGTGTAGACGATCTCCGTCAGAGGTCGCACTACACCATTTTAATACCCCCGTGTGGAAAGGGCCTTTTAAAGTGTGAGCAAAACAGGTCCTAATTTATTACTACCTTGTTTAGAAATCAGTTACAGTTTATTTGAAAGCACAATTCCTGTTCACATGTAAAAAAACAAGCCAGGAATATATTAAAGTGAAGCTCAAATCTGGTTTATTCCTCCTTCCAGTATGTATGAGAAGTGCAAAGGAAGCATAACCCTGAGGCTCATTTGCATAACACTAAACCATGGTTTAATGTTCCCTAGAAATACAGCCAATGTGGAAATACATAATTCTTCCTACATGCATAATAAACACAGATTCTAAGCCCTCATTCCCACTCCCATATTCCCATTCATCCATAAACACATACCTTCCACCTCCTCCTGAAGAAAAAGAATGATCTAATTCCTTTCTGATGCTTTTCTTTTAAAAAACAAAGTCATTGTCAAGGCAAACAAATTTCATGATTTCTGCCTAAGGCTTGGCCATATAGCAATAACCACCAGACAGCCATTAATCATTTGCAAACTACGAAACAATCACCATGCCAAGTCAAAGGTAAAATCAATTACAGTGACAATTGAAGTAACCAGACATCAAGCGTGAAAACCCAGCAATTAATAGGAGTTGTTATGCAAGCTAACAGAAAATCCTTCGGTCTTAAAAACAACTTTAAAAAAATATCTGCCTAAAAACTAGATTTCTCACCAGGAGAAATGAAGCTATTCATAACCACAATTAGTTATATTTTAAAGTCCAGTACACACCTTTGCACACACACACATACAAATGCAAAGAGGGACAGAATACATGTAGAAATTCCTTTCGCTATCTTTTATCTGACCTATTACCTATGAAAGCAAATAATTTATATCAAACAAAGCTATTATGTACATTATCAGTAAAGATTGTCATATCTTGTACCTCCAGTCTGGCCTTCAAGAAGATGAAAATGCAAGTAGGGGAAAAAAACACCTGGTTTTTAAATGCACAAGAATAAAAGTGACTAATGCAGAAAATGAAACCCAAACTCTCAGGCCTATGATTTGCAAATGAAACACTTGAAAACCACCCATCTTCTGATCTTTGAGGGTATGTATGAGAGGACGGATTTGACCCTCAGTTAACTTTGGTCACCACTAACACCTGTAATCAAATACTGAGTTTGTGATCCTGGATTAGATCATATTCACTCCTTGCTACCTGTGTGGATGTCCCTACACTGCTTCTGTTGTTTTCCTCATTGTCTGTTTTAGCCTGTGAGCTCCTTGGAGAAAGGAACCCATGTATTTTAAGAGCTGTTCCAGAAATGGCTCCCTGCTTTTTGGTGCCCATTCAAGGAATGCAGAAAGGAAGAATTCTCCGTTTTCTCAGTGGTGGATGGCAGAAGAAGCATTGTTAATTTTCAGCACCTTATCAGGAAAGCATCTGAGGTGTTGCCTTTTTAATTATGATTCTTTTTTTCCTTATACTTGATTGCCATAATTGGCAGTCATCAGACCACTGATTTCTCCCCCTCCCTCCCCCCACATTAGTTCCTTGGTTTGAAAGATAATGAAAGATAATGTAGAATCATTCCAAAGTCCTTTTGGAGAGAAACTAAGAGTTAGGGATGATGTAGTAGTTGGAGCATTGGACTACGATCCTAGAGATCAAAGTTCAATTCCCTGCTTGGCCATGGAAACCCACTGGCTGACCTGCATCACACACACTCAGCCCCCAGGAAACCTCATGAACCTCATAATAGGTTCACCTTATGGTAGCCATAAGTCAGAAACAACGTCAAGGCACACAACAGAAACAGCAAGAAATGGCAGCCACTTGCAACAGCAAACCAGTTAACCTGATGGGGAAATCATAACATTGTTCAAAAAGGCAGTCTTGCCAGTGTTATCCTAGGCCACTCTACATTGCATCTCACCCCAGAAGTACATTGGCTAACTCTGAATTGTTTTTGCCCTTCTTGAGGTATACAGATTTGTTCACTTTAAAGGTGGGTACCATGCAGTCCTCCAGATTTTGCTAGATGGCACTCCCCGTAGCCCCCTAGCATGAGGAATGCTGAGATCCAACAACATCTGGAGGACCATATGATTCTCTTCCCTATTTCACTGTGTATCAGTACTGGGACTGAGAACCATGCAGGTCCTTATTTCATAGGTGCCCTGTCATGCCTTTCACTTGACTGGCTCCATTGATTTTTTTTTTAAATGCCAGTCTCCCCTTGCCATTTCCATAGTGTTATATCAGTCATCCTTATCATTTCAGACACATTCCATCCACATGCAAAATCAGAACTTGTCCTTGTAGCCTTGTCAGGTGACTATGGGATCCTGCACAGGAGATGTCAACAATAGAAATGCTGTTGCAAAAAAAGCCAGATCTCTTGCCACATACATGAAGTGGCATGTTTACTTGTAGAGTTTTTTTTAGTGCAGCATCTCCTCATAGACACTTGTGCCCCTTCTTAATCGTTTTCACAATGGACCTCCTCAGAACTAACTGATTTGGTGACTCGGCTGCAGCTGCTATTGGACTTTCCATTTGCCCCTAAATTGGCAGGAGGGTCTCTATTTCATTCTTCTTCCAGGGTGCACCTCCCCTGCTGCTTAAAGCAGCTTTGGCCTTATCTCCCAATTTTCTAAGCAGAATGGAGCAGCAAGTGATGTGCAGCCTATTTATTTTATTTTATTTTATTTTATTTTATTTTGCTTTGAGGGTGTTCCTGCATGGCAGGGGGTTGGACTGGATGGCCTGTGTGGTCTCTTCCAACTCTACATTTCTATGATTTTATTTTATTTTATTTTATTTATTTTTTATTTGTTTATTTTTTTTATTTTTTGCTGCCTTTCTCTCAGAGTGGGACACAAGGCAGCTTCCAAAAGTAAGAAAACGAACAGGAAACTACACCAAAATCCAAATATGCACAGGGAAACAGCATTTTTTTTTTGAAAAATTTAGTGAATCTCACCACTTCCACACACACCTACCTACCCCAGTTCAAACCTTGAGGATAAAGACACATGAAAAACATGGGGGAAAAAACAAGAAAGAAAAGCCTGGATTGTTTTTAATAGCTCGGATTACAATTATGTTGGAAAGAGCATTGTGTGTCATGAGAAGGTTAGAATCCAGGACTAAGCTACATTTTTAGCCCTATATCAACTGGCTATAGTAAACTCTAATAATTCCCCCACCACATTTTACATTTTTTCACTGTTGAAAAGTATGTGGCTGCCATTTTGTTAGTGAGACATAACTGAAAGTTGCAGAAAAAAAGAGACTATGCTTCACATGCTTATGATTGATTCAAGTTTATTCTTTTAAAAGCCCAGTGCATTTTGGCCTGATTATAAATTAATTGACCTTCTTCAGGGGCATAAAGTCAATCTACAATAGAAATTTCTGGAGTTGCTGCTGCACTCTCTTTATGAACTAGGCTGATATGCCCCTGAAGAACTTGGGCATCCATAAGCATGTGGAGCCTAGTCTCCTTTTTTCTGCTGATTTATTACACGTGCTTTCCAGTACTTACTTCATGATGGAAAGCTGACCTTTCATGGAGAAGCTCCCTACTTCCCTCACACAACAACCAAAATCCCTGCAAGACTTACCTTCCTCCTGCAGTCCTACCCCTCCACAGCCATTTAGTGGCCAGTGGACAGTGGAGGGTGTCTGGAAAGCATCCAGCAATGTGCCTATAGGATCTAGGTGCTATAGTTTCTTCTCACCATTCTACTTGTCTTTTTACTTGTTTGTTCTCAAAGAAAAGCAAATTTTTTACTCAATCCTAATGTTTTCACTATTAAACTATACAGCACCAGGTGCACTGATGGCACTGGATGTAATGACATCATCATCATCAGTAACAATAATAACAACAGCAGCCATATTTAGCATTGTTAGGAGCCAATGTAGTGTGGTAGTCTGAGTGTTAGACTAGGCCTCCAGGAGACCAGGGTTCAAATCCACAGTTGGCCCCAGAAATCCACTGGGTGACCTTGTGTAAGTCATATTCTCTCACCCTCAGAGGAGGCCAATGGCATACACCCTCTGGACAATTCTTGTCAAGCAAATTCCATAACAGATTTGCCTTAGTGTGGTCATAAATCAGAAATGACTTGAAGGCACATAACAACAGCAACAATGTACATCCTCTACAATCAACTCTTTATGATAAGGGCTATTTTTAAAGATGCCATAATCACAATATCCTTCTTTCCTAAGCCCCTTTTTGATCCAATCACAGTCAACAAGTTGTGGATTAGTGGATTATGTTAAAGTTTGCAATTAGCAAATTTTCCCATTTCCTCAAAGAACTTTGCTAAGAATTTTAGGGGGAGATGTCCATCTTTAACTGTATTGCTCACTGTAGTGAACTCTATTCCAGTTAAAATAAAAATCAATTTATCTAGCATAGGTCAATTCTGACTTGTAACAAAATCCACCAGCACAGTGAGAATTGACAAACATTTCCAAAGTCTTTGTTCAAGACAACAGTTCTTGAAACTGCTCACGCACCACAGCTTATATTGACTATAACCAGAAGCAAATAGAGGGAAGAACAGAGGGAATTTCCCCCAAGCCTTCCACATTTCTTGGAGACAGTTGAGTCCATGGACTCATAAAAAGAGAAGCACAACAGGGCAGTTGGCTCAGACTATATGCAAGAAGGCTCACTGACTCTTCAGAGTTAAATAAAAACAAACACTTCAACCAAGAGGATACATCATTAAATGCTTACAGAACCTCACTTGGAGTGGGTCTGCATTTTAGCCAGAGGTCCTCTGCATTTCTCAGCTGGAAGTGCTAAACAACATACTGCTGATTTTCTTATAGTTGCTTGAGAAGGAATCATGCCGATTTCCTTTTAACCTGAAGTCAGTTTTCTTTTAGAGTTCTACTGGTTTGAGTTGCTTTCCTGATACTTCGTTCAACACTGTCAGAATGTTATTTTTCCACTGCCATGAACAAGTATTTAGCCCAATGGTGCAACTGAAATCTTTATAGCATATAGAACTACAGTTTGAATGCCCCAAACTGAAATTTGCTCTCAGGTAGACCTGCATAGAGTAGCACTGTTAAAATTTAAAGGTGTTCTTCAAAGTCTTCAGAAGCTGCATTAGATCATCTCTACAGCCATTTCCGCACTAGCCTGTTATAGCGTAATGATTCCACTTTCAACATCCTCTGGAATCCTGGGGTTTGCAGTTTCAGAAGGGGCCGGCCAGCCCCTCCCGAAACTGCAAACCCCAGGATTCCAGAGGATGTTGAAAGTGGAATCATTACGCTATAACAGGCTAGTGCGGAAATGGCCTACATCAGACAATGCCCCATGGTTTCTGGCTGAGGAATTCTAAGAGTTCTAGTACAAAAAAGTTACTTTTTTCAACTTATGGTCTACTTTAATTGGTGGGTGGCTCTCTTAGGTTTCAGTGATGCTATAAACGGAATTTGGGACTGTGAATACAAAACATGTGTTCCACCACCACAGTTCTTCTCTAGTCATAAGAGCTGTCAAAGCATCATACAAGATTCATTTTATTAATTACACATTATTAACATTCATATCTCAATTTGCTGTTGTAATGCTGAAGAAGACTTGTAAACCTAAATTGCACAAAAGCAATTAAAGCTGATCAATACAACCTGATTTCTAGCGCATATAGAAACAACAGCATGATAGTCAGAACAGAGAACGTATTCTGAACCTGTCCCTAGGCTGCAGGTTGCTCTTTGCAGTTGCTTAATTATTGCTATTTGCCTGAGCACTAATTAGTCAGGTGAAGTGCCAGATTGCCAGGTTCCTCTATCCTTCTCTTATGTGACTAGGATGAGGGATAAATTTCTATCCAAATACAAAGTGGTAAAACATACAATTGAAAGGTTAAAAAGCAGTTTAGAAAACAGTAGTTAAAACACTGCAACACATTCTTAAAAGCCCTTCCTTTAAATACCTTCAGTTCTCAAAAGCCTGTCTAGATAACAAAGTTGTTGCCTTCTAATGGAAGCATAGCAAGGAGAGGACCATTCTAATCTCCCTTGGAAGTGAGTTCCAGAGCCTAGGACCAGTCACTGAGAAGGCCCTATTATGTGTCCCCACTAATTATGCCTGTGAAAGTGGTGAGATTGAAAGAACAGCCCTTCCTGAGGATTTCAAGATCCAGGCAAGCTCATATGAGGAGGTATGGCCTGTCAGATAGTTCAGACCTAGGCTATATGAGGTGTACACTTCATAATCAGCACATTCTCCACACATGTTCACCTTATTCCAGTTTCCACATCTTGTCAAGTCTATCCGGTTGTAGGCTTTCAGTGCTATATGAGCTCATTTTAATGGACTTTTACCTGTTGTCTTTATGCATCATCTTACAATCTGGTTTTTTACTGTGTCAATTGTATTTATTGCATTGTCTGCTATTATTTTCACACCTTGCCAAAAATGTAGAGTCCAGCAGCTTTCTCATTTGCTTTGCAGACAATTTCATTGCACAAAAGGTGGAGGAAGCAAGAAGATCAGCTATTTTCAATTTCATCCTAACCAATAGAGATGAATGGTTCAATGGCTGGAAATATTCAGATCCTTAGAGTGGAGTGACCATTTCCACTTGGGATTTCTTATATAAAGGAATGAGGGAGCCAAACATACTCAGATCCACACTCTGGACTTAAAGAAAGCTGGTTTTGGAAAGCTTAGGGAAATATTGAGTGAGATCCCATGGTCAGAAATGCTCAAAGGGGGCACATGATGCATGGAAGATTCTTAAAGGCAAGATATTGAAGGCACACTTGCAAGCAATTCCAAAAGGGAAGAAAAATGGGAGGAGTTTAAAGAAACCAGGGTGCAAGAACAAAGAAGTTTCAGATGACAGAGAAATGTAAGAAGTGAGAAACTACCAAAGAGAAAAAGAAATGATTAGTCAGTACTTGCAGGGACAATGTCAAAAATGCTAAAGCTCAAAATGAGCTCAAGCTCATGAAAGAGGTTAAAAATAATGAAAATGGGTCTTTTGGGCTATGTTCAGAGCAGGAGGAAGTACAAGGAAATGGTACAGCCACTGAGTACTGAATATGATGAAATACTAACAGAGAGAATGCTGGACTGTTTAACACCTTCTTTGCATTGGTCTTCTCCCAAAAGAAAAAACAGTGCTCTAACTGATGAAAATGGAAAAATCATGCCATAAGAAGACTATAGCCTAGAACAGGTAAAGAGGTAGTAAAGGAGTACCTGGCTATTCTCAATTAATTCAAGTCTTCACAGCCAGATGAGCTACATCCAAGAGTACTAAAGGAACTTGCAGATGTAATCTCAGAGCCACCATCAATCATCTTTGAGAAGTCTTAGAGGACAAGAAAGGAGGAGGGCAAATGTTGTCTCCATCTTCAAAAAAGGTGAAAAGAGGACCCAAGCAACTACCAACCAGTCAGCTTGATCCCAATAGCAGAAAAGATTCTAGAACAGCTCATAAACAGTCAATCTGTGTTTACTTAGAAAGGAATGCTGTGAATGCTAAAAGCCAAGTCATGTCAAACCTCTCTCTCTCTCCCCCCCTCTCTCTCTCTCAGTCTGAAAGCGTGACAAGTTTGGAAAATCAAATGAGTGCTGTGGATAGAGCGCATCCTGATTTCAGTAAGGCTTTTGACAGGGTCCCTCATAATATTCTTGTGGCAAGCTGGTGAAGTGTAAGTTAGACAGTGTTATAGTTAGGAGGATCTGTAATTGGTTGACAGACTGAAACCAGAGAGTATTCAGCAACGGTTGCTCTTCATCCTGAAGAGAAGTTGCTAGTGCAGTGCTGCAGGGTTCAGTCCTGGGCCTGGTTAACATCTTTATAAATGACTTAGGTGGTGGAATAGAAGGCATGCTTATCAGATTTACAGATGACACCAAATTAGAGGGAACAGCTAATACCTCAGAGGAGAAGAATAGAATTCAAAATGACTTTGGCAATATGGAGAGCTGAGCCAAAATCAACAAAATGAATTTCAAGAGGGATAAACATAACATACTAAATCTAGATAGGAAAAATAAAATGCATAAATGTAGGATGGGGAACACTTGGCTTAAAAGCAGCACATGTAAAAGGGACCTACAGGTCCTTGCAATCCACAGGCTAAACATGAGTCAACAGTATAATGCAGTCACTAAAAACCCAATGCAATTCTGGGCTGCATCAATAAGAACAGAGTCCAGATTCAGGGAAGTAGCAGTGCTACTCTATTCTGCTTTGGTCAGACCTCATCTGGAATATATTGTCCAGTTTTGGGGTCCATAGTTCAAGAAAGATATTGACAAGCTAGAATGTGTCAAAAGAAGGTTGACCAAGATGATAAAAGGTCCAGAAGCCACACCTTGTGAGGAACAACTTAAGGAGCTGGGTTTCTTTAGCTTGTGAAATAGAAGATTGAGAAGGGACATGAAAGCTATCTTTAAATATCTGAGGAAATGTCATGTAGAAGATGGAACAAGTTTGTTTTCTGCTGGTTCAGAGACTGGAACCCAGTCCAATGGATTCAAATTATAGAAGAAGAGATTCTACCTAAACATCAGGAAGAGTTTTTTAACTGTAAGAGCTGTTTAGCAGTGGAATAGATTGCCTTGAGGGCTGGGATAGACTCTCTTCCTTTGGAAGTCTTTAAACAGAGGTTGGATGGGCATCTTTCAAGAGTGTTTTACTTGTTTATTCCTGCATGACAAGGGGCTGGACTGATAAAGAGTGTGTGTCTGTAGCAGAGCAGAGATTCTGATTAAGGAGCAAAGACATCAGTGGCTTAGAGAAACAAACTAAGGCTTTATTAAAGGAACTCTATTCTAAGATAGGAAAGTGACTCAGGATGCTATTACAATCCAGCTGCATTCAAGGGAAGAGGCTCATGGAAAGAGAAGAGATAGACAAAAGAACCCTCAGAGTATCAGGCCATTTCCACACGGGGTTTTTAAAACGGGGCAGAGTGTCCTCCAGGGAGGAGGTCTGCACCTGGCACTGGACTGGGTTGGACCTACTTAACGTAGATCCGAAGCCCAGCCCACTCCTGAACGACCCCAAGTGGTCGTCCAGCGTGCTTTTGAAAAACAGGTCTTTCAAAAGCACGGAGCATGCCACTGCGAACCTGCTCCCTTATGCAGATTTGTGAGCCTGCAATCTGCCTGGGGTGGGCTTTAGGCTGACGAGTTTCAGCGGTTGCTCGAGACCCTTGACCAACCGGAAGCCGCCATTTTCGTCCCCAGAGCAGTGCGGAGCGGCAGCCATGCACTGTTCCGGAGCAGCGTGGACCAGACTGGGGAGCCCAAAAGTCCGATGAGTAGTGTCACGGGGCGATTCCCTCGCCCCGTGCGGAAATGGCCTCAGTTTACATAGCAGAGGGATCAGGATAGATAGAGCAAGAAAGGAGGACACTCTAGATTACTCAAGCTATCTCACTGTATTGCTGCTGCCCACTCTGAGGTATTCTTTGATTCTTCAGTGCTAAATGTTGTTGCACTTCTAATATGGACTATGTGGCCTTTGTGATTCTGTCTGATTCTATGATTTTATTATTTTAAGAGCCATGTAGTTTTAAGCAATGGAGTACAAATTTCATAATCAAACTGCTGATTCTTGAAAAAAGTAAAACACATTTTCCATTTAGTATCATAAAGAAGAAGTCAGACAGAGCGCACTCAAACCAAGTGGCAACTTTATTTAACAAAATGCTCATAGAGCATGCCTTTGCAGCCAACTAGTTGCTATGAACCCATAAACTAGGAACTGTCAGTATACTGAGATCTGAATTAATAAACTTCCTCCTGGTATAAAAAGCCAGTAGGTGAGTATGGTCCCTGACATTTCCTAATAGGGCTTGAAAAAAAATTCTACCTGAAACCCTGGAAAGTCATTCCCTATGCAGACAATGCAAACTGAGATGGACTAAAGATAACTCAACAGAAGACACCTTCCTATGTTTCTATGACAATTCAAACATACCTCTGAACTCTCTGACTAAAATGAGATTTTCTCTCTAAGCCCATTTTCACTGTCTTTAATTTCTATTTGTATTTTTACCTCTCCTTCTGTTCTTCACACAATTTAACTTACTGTTTAGCCTTATTCAGTTGTTCACAAACACTCACATACATAATTACCAGTCTTGTTGACTTTGTGTGGCAGCTGTCTGCTTGGAATCAGTATCAAAGATCATTTTAAGTGAAGATTGATTGAAGAAATTACATATCTGACATGTGGAGATGTACAAGATCTGCCAGCTGTGGCTACATAATGAAAGTAAAGGAAGGAAGTAAAGTAGAAGTGAGAGCTTTAAACATCAGTCCAGAGGTGAGGAAGATCAAATAAGAATAGAAAGAACATACAAAGGAACACTAACATTGTTATATGCATTCAAGTCAACTGCAACTTACAGCAACCCTACCATAGCAATATTGATTCAGAGAAGGTTTGCTGTTGCCTTTCTCTAAGATGAAGAACGTGTGACTTCCCAAGGTCATCCAATGGACCTTTGATGGTTGAGCAGAGATTTGAACCCGGGTCTCCCAAAGTCCTAGTCCAACACTCAAATCATTACACAACACTGGCTCCCCCTGAACCCAAACCACCTGGATATAACTCTACTTCTCCTGTTGTTGCTGCTGCTGCTGCTGTTGTTGTATGTGTGTGCTTTCAAGTCATTTCCAACTTATGACAACTCTAAAGTGAACCTATCATGTGGATTTCTGGGGCTGAGAGTATGTTATGCACCGAAGGTCACCCAAGTGGGTTTCCATGGCCAAGAAGAGAATCAAACCCTGGTCCCACAGGCATAGTCCAACACTCAAACAGCTACCCCTGTAGGCAAATAGTATCTGAATGACCACTTCCTCCTGTATGAGCCTGTCCAAAGATGGTATCCCTATGCGGTTAGGTTGGTGAGTAAATGTGGCAGGGCTTTCTTTGTAGCTACACCTCAGCTATGGAACTCCCTCCTAGGAAGTAAGGCTGGATCCATCCGCTTTGACCTTCCAATGTGCAGCTGAATCTGTATCATTCCACAGAGCCTTTGATCCCTAATAACAGGAATGGCCATGCTGGCTTTTATAAAAAGCTGTCTGTGTTTTTCAAACTAGTTTAAGAAGTTATGTGAATCTGTTTTAAAATATTTTTGATGTGTGTGTTTAATGTTTTAAACATTTTTGTGCGTTGTACATTGCCTCAGGGACACTGGCAATCTGAGAGTCGATAGACAAATGCCTCAGGTAGGTGGATGGGTAATGGATGGATAGATGGATGGATGGATGGATGGATGGATGGATGGATGGATGGATGGATAGATAGATAGATAGATAGATAGATAGATAGATAGATAGACAGACAGACAGACAGACAGACAGACAGACAGTAGACAGGATAGACAGATAGATGCATGTTTCTGAATTGCCAAAAGTTCTAAGTTGTGTAGGGAACTTAAATGAGAAGAAAAGCCTCCTGAAGCAAAACTTCAGTCCCTGAAACCTTGAAGGCTATGGCACTGGGAACATGTGGGAGTGACTGGAGGCAATGCTGTCATTCCCCACTCTCTGCCTCATGTGATGATAGTCACATGGCACGGAGACTGACAATGGGCTCCCATCTTGTACCCTCCCACCCACTCTCAGGATCACTCTTTTTTCTATCCCTCTGATTTCTAGCTCTGCCTCATTCCATCTATACAATATATCCCATGCATGTTTCCTGGGAAACAACTACATTTTCTCAGACCCAGCTTCAGTCAGGTTGAATACTGTTGCTTCTGACATGAAGATTCCAGAATGAATTAATTTATCTTATCATTTAAAAAAAGCTTAGAAAGTTATTTTGAAACAAAGTTAACTAAAGAAAAAAAGAGAACACACCCACACAGAGCAATACAACAAGATCACAAAAGAAGTAAACTCTTTAATTCTTTCCCAACTCTTTTAAAACTCTGTAATTTGTATTTTCTCAAATATATGGTGGTGGGAAGTCTATTCTTACAGTAGCTGCTGAAGAGATACAGAAGTATGGGGTTGAGGAGAAGAGAAGGTTGTAAATCAAAAATGAAGAAAAGGTAAGATGACAGTTAGTGCCAACCCGATCATTAGTTGCAATGAGGCAGCAACCTCAGACAGCAGATTCCATATAGCATGGAATGAGACCAAACTGTTATTTGATATTGTTCTGCCTGTAGTGCTACAGACAGGGAGAGATGCATGAAGAGTATTTTGTCTCCAGTGCCAAAATAACATGGCTGGCTTTGATACTTTGCACCTTGACTTGGGTAGGTGAGGACTACCATTTGCTATGCTGCCTAGGGAAGCAACATGGCTTATCTCAGCCTCAAGAGCAGTGCAGAAATTATATTTTTAAATAATCTCAGATCAACAGATTTATCACCAAGAAACTGTTTATGTATTTCCCACTGTTTGCTGGGGTACTCGAGGAGCTATACTCCCAAAAAAGTAACTTTTTCAGGCTCTGTCAATAGCCTTACCTCAGGCCAGCATAAATTGTGAGCCATCAGTCTAAAGAGGGCCAAATATTATGGTGTACAAATGCTGGCTAGACAGAAAAAGACAGATCAGATTTTAAAAGGTAAATGCAAAAAAGGATGGGGGAAGGAAAAAAAAGAAATGTGGGAGAAATAGGTAGGATGCAATTATGGTCTGGGTTTAAATGTCAATATAAGCTGACTATATGTCTAAAAAGTATTTGGTGACAAATGACATCTGTAGAATGCAAATTTGTGTGTGGCTGAAAAAGTAAGTTCAAAAGCAGGGTTACAGCTGAATATCAAGAAAGCAGAATGACCACAGAAGATTTACATAACTTTAAAATGGGTGATTAAGAAATAATAAAGTATTTTCTATACCATTGTACAGTCATTAACTAAAATGAGGGCTATGGTCAGAAGAACAGTAGGGCTTTATCACAGGAGGCAGGTAAATCACAATTGCAGCAGGATAATAGACTCTGGCTGGGACTTATTACATGAAGTGATTTCTCTTCTGCTGTTCTCCCAGTGGGAGACATTTGAAAAGAGTTTCTTTGACACACACACAAAAAAACCTCTTAATGACCTCCTTTGTAAGAAAAACACTTTCCAAATGATCTCCCACCTCCCAAGTGACAAAAAAGAAACAAGGTGATGTGATAACTCCCATCCACAGATGCTATTATCCTACTGCAATTGCAATTTACTTGCCTTGTGTGATAAAGCCCTAAAACTTGGAAGGGCATCTACAGAGGAATGAGATAAGATCCTCAAGTGTAAATATATATCACTGAATACCAAAGTCGGGAGCATCCATTACATAGCATTTCTGATTACTATGCATAGATGTAAAAGCTGGCAGGAGCAAAATCAACTAACTCATTTGAAATGTGGTCCTAGTAGAGAGCTCTACAGATACAATGGACTACAAGAAAGACAAATAAATGGGTTTGACAGCAAATCAAGCCTGAATTCTCAGTGGAAGCCAAAATGACTGAACTGAAGTTAGCATACTTTGGATATAGCTTGAGATGACATGACTCATTAGAAATGACAACACCGTTCAGTAAAGTGGAAGGTAGTAGGAAAAGAGGAATCCATTGCAGGTGAATTGTTTCAGTCAAGGAAGCCGTGACCCTGAGTGTGAAATAACAATAATGACAGGATCTCTTGGAAGTCTCTCATCATAGGATCACCATAAGCCTCAACTGATTTCATGGCACATAAAAACAATTAGTAAGAATTTTTCACCTACAGTGAGAGCACACAGCATATAACCATATTGAGCGTTATCAAGTTCCAAACTGAAGACGTGTACTTTAAAAGTATGTATGCGGCTAGAAAAATCCAAGTTACAAAATTAATATGCTGAATTCAATTAATGTAACCAATGTCTTTGTTTAAAAAAGAGAGAGAGGGGCCCAGTATGTCCCAAACACCAACTGGTGTTCGATATATCTCATGGTTTTTGCAATCCCAATCAGTTGGGGGAAGCAGGAAGATAATCAAGCCCTTGGTGAGCAACCTCACATGGTTGTGAGACAAGCTAAATTTGATAGAGAAACAGGCATGTCTCCCTCCCTCCATCTCTTCATACTGAGGGATTGAGGCTTTTTGCCACTTGTCATCTAATCTTGATTCTGCCTGGGGTTCCATTATCACCTTCTGGTCACCTGAGTGCCCAATTCAAGATGCTGGTTAAAACCAGACAGGTGGTGTTAACATCAACACTCCCCTTAAGCATTCTTACATCTTGGAAACTCAGGATATTTACATGAAATAATGAGCAGGCTTTTTGGTAATCTTTTAGGCCATTTATTTTATGCATTCATAGATATACAAACATATACATTCCTCACAGGGAGAAACACAGATGTGTTAATGTCTCAGTGCTTGCTTTTGTCACATTACACTACACAGCATATAAGGTATCATATATTAATTACATTATAGGATATGGCAAATAAGATATTACACTTTCATAAGGTCTGAACCTTTATCTATCTTCATCTCTTTAAGGGTTTTTTAATAGTTAACGCATAGAGCAGCAGTACCATCCCAAACAATGTAACTTAGCCATATATCCATTTAGGTATATCTAAATATCCTAAAGACACCAGAACCTGTCTAAACTAAGCTGGATTAGCCCTTGTTAATACTTGGATGAAGACTGCCAATGACTACAAGGTGCTGTAGGCTATATTTCAGAGGAAGGAAGTGGCAAAACTACATCTGAATATTCCTTGCCACAGACACTCAAGAATTTAACTCCTTGACCACTTAGCAGCATCCATAAGTATCCTAAGAGCATCCATTATAATCATAATGGGATGAATCTCTATGTTAGCATAAGCCTAGATTCTTTTCTATTAGTACTATCTTTCAGTAATCTTTCAGCATGTTTGAGTAGTTTATCAGTCTGCCAGGAACAGTTGGCCAGGAGGCTACATTATATTCAGATTGTATTGTATTCAGATAATGCACATTGCAAAGCAGTCTGATCTGCTGGCTCTAGCTTGGCATCTTTTATTCTCTCCCTGGCCTTACTGGGGCTATGAGTTGTCCAGTCAAAAAAATCAAAACAATGGTGCTGACTGTTCATTGTTTATGATATCCAGTCGAAACAAAGATCTTAGATATGATGGCATCCACAGTACACTTGGAGTCTTGGTTGCCCACTATCCTAATTGTATCAGTCATTACACCTACTAGGAGGTTATTAAAGATCACATCTGCTCACATTTCACAGGGCCACCAGAACCACCAGTGTCCTCATCCCTTATCTTTTTACCACTGAAGAGGCATTTTGTTTAGACTTAAGCTACCACGAGGTTTGTATAATATACACACATTCTATTCCACTTAGCTTTCTTCATTATATCTTACACTTCATATGCTACACTCTATAGGTTTATTCCCAGGCCACAATGTTGGCAACCACATAAGCCCAGCCTGTAAAAATAGGCCAAAGAACATTGCCTGTTTATATAAGTTGTCAATGACAATTCATAAAGCAGACTCTTGATCAGCCACATGGGATAGCAGAAAATGCACTCCAGTCAACTCTGGGCAATTGTCTATGTGGTAACCAAGGCAGAATCCAGAAGTCAGCCTAAGAATTACTAAGATCTAGAAATCAGTCAGAGGACAATATATAGCTCCTCAAAAAGTATCTACTACTTTAACCTCCATTAACTGCTGATAGTTAGTTTTGGCAAAAGAGAACTAATTTCATGTCTCAATCTGAGATGCTCATTTAATATGCCTGAAGCCTTGCCAAGCATAGAATGGATTTTTTTCAGCAATGGCTGCTAAATGAACAGTGAGTAGCAACTTTAAATTTAATTAAGCCCTTAAATTATGGACTGCAGCTCCTAATGGTAGTTATCCTAATCAAGGAAATTCATTTGGTTGCATTCCACAGTGAGCTAACAAGACTTTGCCAACTGCATTTCATGTAGGTTCCAAACTCCTCCAGACTCTGGTTTACTCATTTCATTATACGCCTTACTTGTTTACTTTTAAATTGCTGAATCAGTGACTAGATACAATTCATACATCTAATCCAGATTCAAGACATTGCAAGGGGCAGAAAAAACCCTTGCAATAATGACATACCCACAACAGAGAGACATAAATAAATTACACCATTGTGCTAAGAAAAATAAAAACATGCCCAGGATACCAAAGTATTAGACAAAAGAAGTCAAGATAAAGATCATTTCTGCACACTGGCTGGTCCCTCCCAAAACCGCAAACCCCAGGATTCCATAGAATGTTGAAAGTGGAATCATAGTGGAAATAGCCAAAGATTTACTGTTGCTGCTTTTGTACACTTTCAAGTCATTTCTGACTTATTGCAACCCTAAGGTGAACCTACCATGAGGTTTTCTGGGGCTTAGAGTATGTGATGCTCATGATCACCCAGTGAGTTTCCATGGCTGAGTGGGGAACCCTGGTCTCCAGTGTCCTAGTCCAGTGCTTAAACCACTATACTACTCTAGCTATACCTAACCACACACCAATTTTGCATCCTTCAAATGCTGAAAATGCTTGCCAGGCCATCCTGACTGACCATCTCTAAAAGGCCTGAAAAAAACCCATCCTGCACAGGTCCAGTCTTCCACATCACTTTGACTTTCTCTCTGTGTGTGCCTAACAGAGGCCCTTTCCGCATCCTACCTTTTCTCAGCACTGGGGTGTGGTGATTGCGCAAGCAGCCTCTTGTGAGAGGCTTCCCTGCTTCTTCAGCTCCACATGAGCTTCCTGCTCATGTGAGAGCCCTGCTTCTTCCTTTCACAGTGCAGCCTGGGACTTTCCCAGGCTGCACTGAGACAGGAAGTGCGACTGGCCCAGCTCCCAAGGTTCCACATGCCAAGTAAGTACACGCGGGGTCCAGGAGCAATATGCAATCGTGCAGCTTTTTCGGCTGAAAGGCGAAAATGCAACGGTGCACGATCATTGCCTGCCAGCCCCTGGAGCCTTGCACAACTGCAAGGTCGTCATGCAGATCACTCCTTGCAATCGCGCTCCAGGCCCTCTGTCACATGGCAGATTTTGTATGCTTTCAACGCAGATGCCATGCGAAAAGGGCCAGAGTTTGGAAGTAACTCATTATAAGTAAAAAGTTGCTTGTAATCAATTCCTTTTTCCAACAGCAAAAGTATAACCACAAACTACATTATAGGCTTTTTCGCACCTTACCTTCATTGCGGCGGTGGGGGGCGGTGCTCACGCAAGCAGCTGTTTGTGTGAGCCACTCATGGCAACCCTTCTGCCTCCCGCAGCTGTTTGCCGGTTGCACGAGCGTCGCGCAAACGCCCTGCCCCTTCCTTCCACAGCGCAGTCTGGGAGCTGTAGGCTGTGCTGGGGGAGGAAGCACGACCGGCCTGGCTCATTCAACGCACCGCACGCAGGTAAGTGCACGAGGCCCCGGGAGCATTGCGTGACCACGCAGTATTTTTGGCTTAGAGCTTTAGGCTCGTGAGCGTTGTGTGAATGGGAGTGCGTCGTATGGACCGACGCTCCCATTCACACGACGCTAAGGGGCCCTCGCGCTACAGAAACTGCGTGCAAAAATGGCCTATGATTGTACTGTTGGTTGTTAGTAACTCAGTATTAACGTTTTACTTTTCAGCAATTTTTCAGTGATTAAAAAATAAATAATGGAGAAATAATGTTCTGAAATGAATAAGCAAATGTTACTCATTACCATCTCCAAACACCAAATGAAGTTGGAAACATGATTTTTCCAAAATAATATCAACATCTGTCAGTTACTCCTCAGCCTTGAAATGTGTTAACAGTTACACTACTGGTTGTGCTGCATTATTTCCAAGATCTGGCTACAGAGTCTGGGGCAGGCCTGTACTTCAAAACATACCCTTTCACTTCTGTGCATACTTAATACAAAGCACAGTTTTTACCCCCCCCACTTGGATTAGAAATTCATTTGTTACATGAGGTGGAAGAGAAATGTAACAATTTAGCCCTGTTAACAACTCTTGGTTTAGCTCTAATTCAGCTTGTTATAGAGTCCTCTAAATTAGTTCAGTGCTGATTAAAAAAAAAAAATTAAAAACACATCAGTAGCTGTTTCCCTAACAATCATGCCTTTAGGGCACAGATTCCTCATGTCTAAATGGTTACTTCTTAATTTAAGGCATCTCAGTGTCAGCTCATTCGGATTAACAATAAGCTAAGTTGACTGACATATTCCTGGCACAGAGCCAGCGCAGATCGTCAGCCCATTGTCCAAGACAGAACCAGGTCCATTTGGGTGACCTGAAGTGGGAGTGAGACACAGGCTATTTCCACACTAGATTGTTATAGCACTATTATTCCACTTGCAACATCCTATGGAATCCTGGGGATTGCAGTTTTGGGAGGGGCTGTTGCAAGTGAAATAACAGCGCTATAACAGTCTAGTGCAGAAATGGCCACAAACATCAGTCTCCTGAGACCAAGGAGGCAAATACTGAAGAAGTCACTCCATTTAGGATAACTGCTTTTTTTTAAGGGGGAAAGAAGAGGAAGAGGAGATATGATCTACAACATATGTTTGTTGTTGTTGTTAAGTGCCATCAAGTCAACTTCAGCTTACAGCAACCCTATGAATGAGAGTAACCCTGTCATTATTATTATTGCCCATGGTCACTAGGTAATATAGATAAAAATGATTAAAGCAAGTAGCATAAATACAAATGATTAAAGTACAATATAAACAATAAATCTAATATATAAAAGCCAAGGTTTCTCTGTCTGTGTCAGGCAAAGACCTCATTGGTTGTGTCAGATGGAGACCTCATATGATTGGCTGCCTAAGAAGATTCTATGGAATCCTGGGGTTTGCAGTTGAGGGAGGGGCCTTTAGAATTCTCAGACAGAGAGCTCCTGGGCCTCAGTCAAATATTCCTGTCTTGAATAGGCGGGATGTTATGGAGACAAGGCCTAGCAGCAAGGAGGAGGGCAGTGTATTCCCTCAGGAACCCAACCTCTCTATGTTAATAACTCTGAATACAGATTGGATTGGGGAATATGGGGAAAAGTTACAGATACTGGACAAGACAGTTTGGGGAATTAGAGACACAGGATCTCAAATCTTCTTAACAAGTATTGCCTATGAGAAAATAAAATCCTGGGCAAGGCGGGGTATATATATGCTATTATATAATAACAGTGAAGTAAAACACATAGCAGCAGAGGTAGATTAAGACAAGCACAGATGGATCTTAAAATATTAACAAGCCAAAGCTTCAAAATTCTTTAAAAGCTCTAAGGTTTTTGTTTTGTTTTTAAATTGTCCAGGGCCCAAAGGAACAGAGAATAAAATCTCAAGAAAGCTTTTTTATTTTATTTTTAGGAACTTTCTAAAACTAGGAGGCTATTATTATAAGCTATCTTGGGTCTCATACTGGGAGAAATCTGGGATAAAAATAAAGTAAAATAAAATAACCCTTAAAAGCATAGTTCAGGAAAAATGACAGTTTTGGACTTCATCTTCCTGTATTTCCAAACAGAGTTTGGGGGAGGAAAAAACTTCTCTGTCTGCAGCCAGTAACAGCTGGTGGCTACCATGTCAATGAGGTGGTGAATCCACTCTGGATTGTCATGTAAACTTTAAAGGAGTTATCCAAAATGATCAATTCATTCCTAAACTAGATCCCCTTTAAATTTATGACCAAAATGCAGAGCAGTTCATTTCTGGAAACCTTGGAGAGCCAATGTCAATTAACATAGACAAAAGTGAGATAGAGAAATTAACAGTCTGGTGCATGATAAGGTAGAACTTCTTGTTCCACACTTACTTTATACATGATTTTGTATATATATTTATCATTGCCTCAAATGCAAAGGCTTTTCACCCGTGTCTGTTCCCACATTCCACTGCCAGTCATGAATTACTGTGTAATTGGTTGAAATAAAATCTATCATTCTCTTAAGACTATGAAACATTGTTTGGTTCCATCACATTCATACTAAGAATTATTGATTGTTATAAAGCAGACGTAGGTAACTTGTGGTCGTTTAGGTGTTGCTGGACTGCAGCTCCCATAATCCATTGCCATTGGCTAGGTTGGCTAGGGCTCCTGGGAGTTGTAGTCCTACAAAAAAACATCTGGAAGGTGAACAGTTGCCTACCCCTGTTGCAAAGAACATGAAAAATATGCAGATTATTACCAAAGACCACGGGCATTTCTGCACTACGCTGTTATAGTGCTATTATTCCACTTTCAACATCCTATGGAATCCTGGGGTTTGCAGTTTAGGGAAGGGCCAGGATTCCATAGGATGTTGAAAGTGGAATAATAGCACTATAACAGTGTAGTGCAAAAAGGGCCCACCAAAGTAATTAGCAAAGAAAGAAAAAAGACAGGGAAGAAAAGGTAGGAAACCACACGGGGTTCAAATAAAGATGAAGCTGGTACAAGCAGTGAACAGAGAAAGACCAGCATGAAAAGAATTGGGGATGGCAAAGAAGGAAGAGACAATCATTGTGGTGAAGGTAGGAATGATAGGTTCTTAACTCAGGTGAAACCAAATACCTTTAGCAGCTCATAAGAACTAAGGCTATGAGGGTGATAGAAGCAAATAGCATGGTTTTGTAATGTCATGAGAATGTGTTTTGTTCTCATATCCCAATTAGACTAGGATAGTTGTTTTTGTAAAGAGCACAGAGGAGGTGATTTCATCTTCTTGACTAAAGAAACATCTGAGTCAGCACTTGAATCACGCACAAACAGCATCACATCACACCAGGCCTTTTGTGAGCCATGGCGCACTGTCAGAGACAAGTGTTTTAATGCGTTGCCAGGAACTGCAGATATAGAGAAAGCAACAGAAGGGATATGCCAATATTCTTCAGAGTGCAATGAAACTTTAGGCGATGATAAGAATAATTTGGAAATTGTGGATTTTCGCATAGTTAGATTTCATAATCTGTAGGGGAAAAAATGAGTAAATCACATAGAAAATGTCAAAGAAAATATTTTTTCTCATGTCTTCTCAGCTGACATCTGACAAAGGCAAAGAACTTTCTTCCAAGAGTACTTCATTGGTGTATTTTATACAACTAAGCAGCAAAATGCAAACTTATTATTAATGGGCATTCAGAACTAATAATATCATGATTCTTTATAGGTTTGAAATTTCAATTCTATACCAGTCCAAGTCACAAACTGAGAAATGATTGTACAGAGCAGGTTGGGAGGGAAATGAGACCTTTTGTAAATGGCTATAGGACTCAGTATTGGAAGATTTGAAAGAAAAGTACATGAACCTCACTATATTAACCTCACTAGCTAGAGGTGATGATACCTAATTGATTCCAATGCTCTGATAAAATGGTACACCAGACAAGCTTCCCAAGAGAGGCTGAAACAGTGTTACAACTAGCCTTGGTCTTATTGGTCCATAACCAGAATGTGCAAGAAATTTTGTTCAGTTTCATTAACTACACTCAGTTTCATAATCAAACCCCTTTTTATTTTTGTGATAATCAGTTCATGTCACTTGTTTTATTCTTCATTTCTCGCATTTAGATTAATTTTCCTAGCTTGCCATCATTCTCCTCATTTTCCTTCTATTTTTTTTTAAACATACTGCTTGCAATCTGACAGTAGAACAGTCTACGGCCACAGTTCCTGCTTGTTATCTTCCCCCACCACCACCTCCAAATAGCCAGGACGTTGTATCATTCCAGGACATTTGGGCCTGTATAGTTGCCACACTGCTGGAGAAAGGTAAGCCTTTCCCCATTATTTGGTGAGTTTTGTTTTTACATTTATTCCAGAAAGAATGCACACTTCTGCTCCTGAATTCACGCTAAATCAAGGTGTTCCTGTGCTCTGTGGACACTCTACAGCAAATATCACATTGTGCAATGCTGCTGTAGCATATTCCGCATGCAGGTATTATGCTAAGCTAAGGGACTGTTGGACTGAGACCATAGTGGTTATCACCTCTGGCACCCACATTAGACACACCAGAAATTTCTCTCCCCTGTTTTGTGTATCCTACGTCCCTTGTACAACGACTAAGTTTTTTGCAGACATGTGACAGAGAGATCTTACTGTTTTACACACCTTCTAAATTTTCACAGGTGAAAACCAGGATGAATGTGTCCAAGCAACATCATAGTGTGATCAAGATAGCAAAGGGAGGAAATAAGGAGGAACACACAAGCTAGAAGAGGCTGAAGCAGTATGCTTTTGCCTGAGCCTACTGGGAAGAGCAAGATTGCACACCCTCCTGTCCTGTCTCCCCATTGAGGTAACTGAGTCCAAATTCAGTTTTTTACTCTAAACTTAGGCCATTTCCACACTACACTGTTATAGTGCTATTATTTCACTTTCAACATCCTGTGGAATTCTGGGTTTGTAGTTTACTGAGGCCAAAGAGCTCTTGGGCTGAGAATTCTGAATACCCATCCCTGAACTGCAAACCCCAGGATTCCACAGGATGTTGAAAGTGGAATAATAGCACTGTAACAGTGTAGTGCAGATTTGCAGCAATTGAAATAAACTGAGGGCAAAGCAGGAAAGTTGTACAAAGAGAGAAAGAACTGAGACAGCTGAAAAATCAGGTTAAACAGGACTGTCCCTGACAAGATGGGACAGCTGGAGGGTGTGCTTTTAGACATGCAGGATGTGATCAGTCCAGGCTATTTGAAAGACCATATCTTCCCATATGAGCTACCTGTGCTCTGAGATCCCCAGAGGAGACACATCCCTCTGTCTCATCTCCTTCAAGACACATTGGGTGGGAATGTGGGAGAGGGCCCTCTCTGTCACTGGTCCCACACTTTGGAACTCACTCTCTTAGGAAGTTAGGATGATTCCTTCCTTGTAGTTTTTTTGGCAGTAGGTTAAAACTTTTCTATTCCAGCCAGCCTTTGGGAATTGGTTTTTAACAAGAGTTCTGTGGTGCTATGTATAAAATAATATTTTGAATTATTTTAATTCTGCTGTTAGTTCAGTACTGGTTTAATCTCCATTTCTGTGTATGTTTTTAAATAATATGTTCTTTTATTGTAATTTTCTATTCTACATAGCCTGTCTGGAGTCCCAGACTGGGAGAAAGCAGGGTCTAAATAAAGAGATGAATGAACAAATGATTCAATAATGGCTTATCTTTTCAGTTCCAAATCACAATGGTTACAGTATCTTAAATCTTACATTTTTTAAGTCAGACTTTTAAAGTATGTTCACTAGGTAAATCTGCTTCAACTTGCCTTTGGAGTCAGAAGAACAAAATGCGGTAGGTGCAATGTCACCTTTTCAATGAAAATGGCACTCCTAAGAAACAGATCGTTAAGGCTCTTGTTCTTAAGGTTTGATATTTCATCTATGTTCTCTGCATTTAAACTGAAATAAATCCTTTTGGACAGGACAAAAAAAATTACAACATCTAGATGGATGATTGACATAAAGGACAGCTGAACCATGATAAGAAGGTTGTACACTTTATGTTAAAGTGAAATATCTTCTCCAAAGAAAATAATGGCTAGGCTGCTAGTTCTAGTCTGCAGTACAAAAACACATCTTCCAACTCAATTGTACATAACACTCTCTTTTGGCTATTGGAAGTAGATGGGGGGAATGAGGGTGCTGCTCCTCAATAAGAATTTTGCCCCCTATAAAATTTTCCTTCAGTCCCCAAATTTCTAGAATTTACCTTAACTTAAAACTTCAGCTGAACATTTTGACATATAATCTAAGCATACGAAGAAAAGTTGCAGGGAAAGTTCCCAAAGGAATACAAACGGAGCAAATATAAGAGTTCCAGGCATGAATTTATTTTTAATGTCTCACTCTCTACGATGCTAGAAATTTGGAGACAAAAGGAAAATTTCTGGGTGTGGGAGACAGTATTCCTATGGGAGGAACAGTGCGCTCATTTTGTTTGCCTCTGAATCCAAGAATCTCATTAGGAACATAGTAGTTTTACTTATTAAAAATGAAGTCTACTACACCAAATTCTGTAGATCAGGAGTTGGAGCATTTCTGTGTGGTCAGTGGCAGCCTTATCACATTTTAATCAAAGAAAGAGTGGAAATATTAATTTTCTGGATACAGCTCCCTCAGTCCCCAGCTAATAAGGTGCTGTGATCGAGCAGCCTTTGTCACCAGGGGAAATTGTCATGGGTACTGGTGCAATGCACAGAACATTATTGCAAAGCCTAAAACTGGCATGAAGGAATTATTTTATATTTAGAATTGTCAACACAACAGCTAAGCCTCATTGAACTATTCCTCCTGACATGATATTCCAGTATATAAGAAAATGTGATCATTGTCTTCCTGTGAGCATGTCATAGGTTTCTATTTGCTCATCTCTCAGTCAAACCATAAACTTTGGAAAAGCTTTGATATTAGGGCTGCAAGATCTCAAGACCTGAGCCTGACTCTCCAGTTTTCATGGGTCATCTCCAATTGGGAAACAGGGATACAAATTCTCCAGTTTTGGTGGGTTCATCTCCAGGAAAGGGGAAAGGCCTGTGTGTAAATCTCCACCTTGTTATAGTTTTGCAAGGCTTAATTGGTTTGTTGCTTCTATCAAAAAAGACTCTCTAGGGGTCTACGTGTTTACTTAGTTAACTTGCTCCTTTCATTCCAGTTGTAGTGGCACAGAGTGCTGCTCCCTCTGTTCTGCCCTGCATCCACCTACAGGATAGAAGTACACCAGATTAAACCTTCCTACCCCTGCATAGACAAGAAGGAATAATCCCTTCATTTCATCTTGAACTAGAAACAAACTGTTTTGCTAAGATTCTCTCTTACACTTCTAAACACAAAAATATTCATCCCTTCTCATTTGTCTGTGTGTGTGTATATGTGTTTGAATGAAGATCTGAGAGCAAGTATGATTTGTACTTAATCCATAATAACATCAACAGGAGCCATCACTAGGGCCATTTCCGCACTGGAGTGTTATAGCGCTATGATTCCACTTTCAACATCCTATGGAATCCTGGGGTTTGCAGTTTCGGGAGGGGCCAAGTGGCCCCTCCCGAAACTGCAAACCCCAGGATTTCATAGAATGTTGAAAGTGGAATCATAGCGCTATAACACTCTAGTGCGGAAATGGCCTAGGTTTCAGGTTTGGGCTGGAATTCTCAGGGCCTGGGAGAATCCTGAACTGGTAACCCTATTTGCTTTGGTCACTTACAAATCCTCACAGCTCCAAGAAAAAGAGGGGAACTTGCTATAAGATGTTTCTGCACAAAAAAGCTTTCTTTGTCTACTTTTGGGAACACTGTATACAAATCTCTTCCTTGTAGCCATGCCTTTGACTTCATCCCAAGATGGTGAGATATATACTAGTGGTTGTAATAATGCAGCCCTCCACCTGTTGTCAGACTCTCAGCATCCCTCAGCACAAGTTATCCTGGCTAGGACTGCTAGGATTTGCAGTACAAATTCTCTGAAGTGCTTCATTATTTCCATTCCTCATGTGCACAAATTTTGAGGAGACGCGAGGGCACTTTTCTCTACAGTTTAGGGGGTTCACCATAACAGTGAAGGAGTGGCTTTTCTTTAGTATTAAATACCTACTGCACCTGCTGAACACCAGTAGATCTTCTTGTGCAATAGTGAATTTGTTTAAATGACATGGTAACCCTACTCAAGCTTCAGTCCAGGACACATGGCCAAGCTATTGGTCATTCAGTCTGTGAGATTCGAGGAGCTGCAGTCTGCGAAAGATCATTCTCAACTTCCTGGCTTAGCTTGAAACACAGCAAAACATTTCGGACTAAATCCAATTGTTTTTCCAAACAGTCATCAGTGAAGTTTACATATGTGTTGATTTATCATGTTCCTATTGATTCTGTGGGTCTGTTCTATTTAGGGCTAATAATTGCATTTAGGCCTTGCTATCCCACAGGATACATGCACATACAAAACAAAAAGAAGAGCACACCCATTAAACAGATTGTATGTAGCATTTCTTTGACAAAAATATACATTCAAAAGCAATGTGAAAATGTTGTGTATGCTGAATTATATCATACTTTGAGCTATTTCCACAGGGTTTGTAATGGGCACACCAGGCACATCACCTTCTTTTCAGAGCCGGTGTCCCAACTACATTTTCATGTTTAAAGGTTTAGTCCAGAAAGCTCAGACCCTTTCTGTTCCTGTTCTCCTCACACATACTCTTTCACCTCCCGTTCTTCCCATTATCAGGCTACTGGGGGAAGAGAAGAAAAGAGAATGGTGCGGGGGGGTGGGGGAGAGTAATAATTCTTGCCAGAGGTTGCAACTCATCACATGGGGAAGGCCTTTGAAATTAGGCCAAGGCTTTTAGGCTTTTGAAGTCCGGCTTGCATAACTGCAGGTTGCCCATCTCTGCTCTGGAGACGGGGAAAGTGGTCAATTTTTAAAGAAATGTTTTCATTTAGGAACAGCAGCCATGAAGTTTATTGACCCAAGCTCCCATTCTTGAGTCTAAACATGTGGAATTGAGAGTTCCTTGGCTCAGTAGGTTTATGACAATATTCAATAGCACTTCAAATATGTATTTGGAGATATTTGCATTAATTGTGTTTAGTAAGTGAAAAACAGCTTTTCAGACAAGTGTTGCTAAAACATTAAACATCTGTGTATTAATACTGAACAAAATATGGTCTATGGAACTTGTATTTGTAGTGGGTTCTTTTTTTCTCTCTCTCTCCCTGTATTTTATAGAGAAACATGAGAAAGTAGATTTGCCTCAGTTGGGATCCATTTGTACCTGAAGAAATGTATACAAAGGCAATTAAGCACACTTGATATCTGCTGTGTTCTGTGGCTTCATGAAGATTAAGTACTGAGCTGCTACACTAAAAGTCATTTAAACGTTATTGCTCTGCCATGTTTGATTTCCTACGAGAGCTGGAAAGAAAAGTGCACTCAAAAGAAATCTCAAATGTTTGACTTAGAAGGTATCTGCACAGTTATTGCCATTTTGATACTACTTGAATAATCATGGTTGCATCCTATGGAATCCTGGGATTTGTAGTTTGGCAAGTTACTTAGAATTCCTTGCTAGAGAGTTCTAATATTGTAATTCAGTCGAGTAAACTGGAATTCCCTATAGTTCATTAGATAATTCTATATGCCTTGGCAAATTACAAACCACAGAATTCCACAAGAGGGAGCCATGTCTCCCCGCAAAGCCCTCACAACCTCCTTGGGTGTGTGGGGCAAAAATTGGCCCCTAGCCCTACTTTGGTTGCCCATCCCCTGCAGTACGTGGAGAGAGCCTACCAGGAGTGATCAAAATCTAATGTGACTCTATTTTCCAGTCAGTTGATTGTTCTGGCTCTTAGTTCCCTGCTCCCAAGACAGGTGCACATTCTAAACTGTGGTAGAAGAGACTTGAACATATTGGCCAGAATCCTGTTGGGGAGTTCTGAAATTGTAAGCACTGTAGTTAGGGTGCTATGCAGTGACTCATGTCCCAATCCCCTCAATCTGTACATACAAGGCAGCAGCCACTGTGGTCTATGGGCGTCTGTCCCCTTGTCAATCAGGAAGCAGCTAAATGACATTTCCACTCCCTACCTTGAGCAGTCTCCAATATGACAGGCAGAAGCAAAACCCCTGTTACAATCCCCCTTCATACCAGAGATTGCTCACCTGAAAGGTGGTGGGACCATCAGCCAGTTGCTTCCTGATCAATAGCACAACAGACTCCTGTTGATTGCTGTGGCTGCTGCCCAGTTGATGAGAACTGGAGGACTTTTATAGTCCTATGTATTCCCTAAATGAGGAACCATGTGGGGATCATGAATATAAAACAGTCACAAGTGTCTAACTCTAGGTTATGCATTCGTAACTGCCCAATAGGATTCTTCTGGCCTCCATACATATGTGCTGCATTCTAGCATAACTCTGCCCAAGAATTAAGATTGGCATTGGAGACCTTTCCTTGTAACTCATCACCTTAGAAGCAGAACTTGAAAACTTACTCGCCATGCTGAGGGTTTTGGGAGTAAACCTGAAAAGTAACTTTACTAAGCTATGATCAGAAGTACAGCATTTGGACCCCAAGCATCAGAGATTTGTCTGCAATGGTGGGCAGACTATGGAATGCCACTCAAGGAAATCCAGCCAATTCTTCTGCTTGCCTATTGGAACACTGCTAAGAAATATGTTTTTGTTTCAACAGGCTTTTAATTACTGCGTATTGCTAAGCTGTATTGATAACTGCCATTGTGGTCTCTTTTTATTGTTTTAATTTTAATTTCATTGGCAATTTTGAATATAATGTAGAACAGTGGGACAGGAATATGAGTTTTAAGAAAACAAAATTCAAAGCCATTAATTTTCAAGCAGAGAATGTGCATTTAAACCATATTGATCAGACTCCAATGGTACATCTGTGCTCGCCCTTTCAGTCCATGCTTTCTGAAGCCTTGTCTCAACCTGTCCCATTTGCCAACCCATCTCCTCTGTTAGTGGAGACAGGGTTAGGTTTCAGTTCTAGCCAAAGCAATTGTTCACATTTTTGGATAAGAAAACTTGTCAATTTCTCTTTTTCCTGAATTCATTAAAAAAAAAAACCACATACATTCTTTCCCTTCCAAATATTAAGTTTCCAACTTTTGGTAAACTCTTCAAAATGGCAGCCCTACTTAGACACTAATATGACTGATCACACAATGATTCAGAATCAGATTTTTAAAACCTAAGCAGTCAAAGCTCTGATCCAAGTGGACAAAATTTCTCCAGTTTGTTTTTCCCTATATCTGTTTAAAAAAAAAAACCCTCAAATTCTGTCCATGCCAAATATAAAGATATTTGTGATTTTTGTTAAAGTCTTACAGAAAATGAACAAAAATGACTTCTTTGTTGATGTTCACAACCCTCGGAGAGACTGACTTTGGAGATTTCATGTTGCCTATTTTGTTCTCTCTCTTACAATGTTCACAAGCTTTCTAAGACATCACATCAGCTCTGTCAATGAAAGCTGAGGGTTCATTGCCACTACCCAATTACAGCAAAATCTGATATAAGACAATTGAATTCTAATGAGTTCAATGGTGTTTACTCCCTAGTAAGTGGACATACAACTGAAGTCAGAGAGAGAGAGAGAGAGAGAGAGAGAGGGAGAAACAGACAGACAGACAGAAAGATAAGCAGAT
Organism: Ctenosaura bakeri; assembly: GCA_948474755.1. Taxonomy (NCBI): domain Eukaryota; kingdom Metazoa; phylum Chordata; class Lepidosauria; order Squamata; family Iguanidae; genus Ctenosaura; species Ctenosaura bakeri. The sequence continues at coordinate 74,695 of CAOLHI010002112.1, read as the reverse complement.
TGATAGGTCTCCTGAAACAGCTGTATCACCAGCAGCAGCAGCGCCTTCCAAGTTTGGGGCGTGGATATTTTCTACCGTCACTCTCCTCTCCTCTAAGCCTTCATAATTCCACGCTGCCTTTTAAAATATCTTATTATGTGCTATTATATACACATTTTAACTTACTGTCAGCTACTTTGGAGACCTGCATTTAGTCCAATGGGAAGATGCAATTTTTTTAAAAAGGAAAAGGAAGGAAGGAAGGAAGGAAGGAAGGAAGGAAGGAAGGAAGGAAGGAAGGAAGGCAAAATTTATTTGCATGGGTTTTATTGCTACTTAATTTTGAGGGATCCATTTAGGGGAAACATCTGCAGAAATTTTAAGGGAAGGAATACAGTTCAGCACAATTCAGATCATTTATCAGGAAGACAAAGTTATTGCATCTCTATTCTGTCATTTTTACTGTACTCTCAGCCTCTCTCCCCGCAATTACTCTGACTGACCAAGGTTAAGAATTACTTGTTGAAACTCTGATGTTTAAGTGCAAATTATAATTCCTTCATATTCAGAATATGATTTGATTATGAGATCAAGTTAGCACAGTTGCTGTGATGAAAAGAGGAAAGAGTAACAGGGTTAAACAATCATTGCTCTCCAAATCACTAAGTTAACACCTTTCTTTTTCTGATGGAGGCTTTAATGTCTTTGAGCTTCGTGGCAAGAGTGTTTCCCACAGAAATAAATTACACACCATTCCTATAGTGCAGGCGGTTAAAGTAATCACTCATCAGCCCAGCTTCTCATCTGCAGCCTAGAACATTTGTATCAGCACTGATTAATCTGTGCTGGCATTAGTTGAAATACTGAACCTCAGTCAGGATTACAACAGGTCAAAACATAAAGCATATTTTTCTTTAAATGCCACCGTATGTCTAACATTAAAAAAAAAATAATAAGCTTCATTCTGATGCATGCAGGGCAGTATTTCAATCAAATGTTTAATTCCTTCTCATTGTCAAACTATGTTACGAAACGGTAGGCCAAACCTTCACATGACACTTAAACCTTTTACTCACTTGCTTGGAGGCAGCACATTCATTTTAATTAACGAAATAATTTTTTTCCACCCTCTTTGCCTGCTTTGCCCATATGCCTTTTGTTCCATCATGGACCTCATGTGGGTAAGATCTGATAATTATCCAGCCTTTTTTATTTGTACTTTCTTAGTCCGCACAGTTGTAGCAGAAGGCCTTCTGAGCCAGGCAGGGAGCTGTCCAGCAATGTCATCAGTCAAAATATCTAGTGTTGGGTAACAGAGGGGTTGTCCAGAGGATCACTGAACTAAGAGTAGACTTATCATAGTTTTGGTATTCAGCAGTTTCCAAGCTGATACCATTTACATCAAGAGGAAGGAGTACCGTCCCCCCAGCAAGGCCCAAACCACAGTATTGTTCAGGTCAACCCACTGCCTCTCTTCCATCTATCACACTCCCTCATCCATTCTGCTTCCTCTCTACACGGTCTTGCATTGCCCCTTGCATACTATACCTTACTGTGTTTCTCTGTCACTCTGTAGCAATCTACAATGCCAGCCTTCCCTCTGTGACTTCACTCTCCTCCCCTATCTTCCTCTTGCAGCTGAACCTCTGTTCTACACTACTTAATTCAGAACTTGGACTTCAGCTCCCAGAACCACCTATTCAGTATAAGCTGCAAGAAGGAAAAACTCTCTGCACATACGTTATGTAGAGAAAGAGGCAGCACACGTGAAAGTTAAGTGCTCAGAAAGGAAAGTGAATTGGTCTTTTTTTGTGAGTGATAAGGAGTTTTTCCAAATGTCCACTAGCAGGAACTCCTTTGATTGCAAAAGGGGGTTACTGGTAACCACTTAAAGTTAGGGCCACTTTACAATGATAGCACTATGATTTTTACTTCAACTGCTATGGCTGGCTCCTATGAAATCCTGGGATTTGTAATTTAGTGAAGCACTAGAACTCTCTGGCAAACAATTCTGAATATCTCATGAAATGACAAATCCCATGTTTTTCTAGGATGCAGCCATGACAGTCTAAGTGGTATCATTATGTAATGTGAAAGACTGCTAAGTTGGTTTTATTCCTAGGTACTTAAACAGAAGGGCATTGGTAGCTTCCTAACCATTGGTAGCCTTGGTTCCCCTTCCTGAAACCACAGCACATCTTGCACATTGTCAGTTCCTTGAGCACATGGCCAGGGCTGGGGCAAGATGAAAGACATTCACAAGACTCCATACTCTTCTGTTTTCTTCCAAACTATAGTAGTCTGTAACTAATTTCCAAATTAACAAAGTCACTCTTTACAGAGCCTAGGCTACAGTTCCCAGAACCCCAGCTAACATGGTACTGGCTTCTGGGACCCATAGTCCTGCAGTAACTTTTCCCAGCTCTGTTTCATTGCTGTCTAGAGTTTTTCTCAGCTGATTAAAGACAGCACTTCTGTATACCCTGAACAACTTACAGCTTTGTTCTTCTTGTTGTGGTCATTAGCATCCAATTGATTTCAACTTACGGCAACCCTATGAATGATAGATGTCCAAGATCCCTGGTCATCAACCGCCCTCTCAGGTCTTGGAAACTCAGGACTATGGCTTCCTTGATGGAGTCAGTCCAGTTGGGATGTGATCTTGCTCTTGTCCTACTGCTTTCTACTTTACCAAGCATTACTATCATGTCATGATAAAGTACCACAACATCAGTTTAGTCATTTTCATTTCTGATAAAATCTGCACAGGAATTTGGTATAACAGTGTAGCATGTCTCTGGAGAGCCATCATTGTATAGCGGTTTGAGTGATGGACTAAGATTCTCAAAGATCATGGGTCAAATACCCACTAAGCACAGATGCCCATTGGGTGATCTTGGACAAGTCTCATTCTCTAGTCTTAAGAGAAGGCAACAGCAAGCTTCTTCCAATTAAATCTTGCCAAGGAAACCCAAGGATAAGCCTGACATAGGTCAGAGTTAGCTTGAAAGCACATCACAACAAATGTCTCTGGAAGGGTCCAGTGAGTTTCATGCCAGTGGGCAGTGAATCCATTCAGGTTTTTAATCTAAATTTGAAAGGAACTATCCAAATTGCTGAACCACTATGGCTTGGATATATCTATCAGCAATTTGTGGCCACCATGAAATTATACCCAAGGGAATAAATTCTGCCAGGAGGGGAGAAGTAGCACTGTGATGACTTTATATTACCTCTGGTATCAGAGGCACTATTCCCCTCAATGTTTATTACCAGGAAATATCAACAGGACGGTGCTACTGGATTCTTGTCCTGTTTATGGACTTCCTAAAAATGTTTGGTTGGTCTCTGTGGGAAGAGAATGCTGGAAGAGATGTTCACATTCAGAGAGCACAAGCCTCCCTGCGTTTTGATGGCTCCAAGGGTGATAAAACATCCATGATACCAGGAAGTCAGAATTATATACATATAACTTGTTTCATTGTGGGGGGGGGGTGCTCTAGATACATATTTTTAATTTAAGCTCTTCCACAAAATGCTTTGTCCAGTTGCTACTTGGCCAACTATTTTGAGATGTGAAAGACGAGTCTTACAAAGACCAGTCACTAAGAAACATTCTGGCTTCCTCTCTCTACCACTGATATCAGAAATGGAGCCTATCACCCCACTAGACAAAGCAAACTCAATTTCACCGATCTCAGATTCCCATAAATAAATTACTTCTGGGTAGGGTTGCCAGACCAAATAGTGGAAAGGGGTCCTATGCCTTTAATGGCTGTGTAGAAGAGGAAATTTCAGAAAGTGTTACTTGTTACCTGGTTGTAGGATAAGCAACACATGCTGAAATTGCCTTTTCCACACAGCCATTAAAAGTGCAGAAGTCCCCTTCAGTTTTCACTTTGGCAACCCTACTTCTAGAGATTCCTAACAATGTCTACAAATTTGTCACTTTCAGACCATTTTCTGTGCAAAAAACAAAACAGAAAAGAATCTGTGTATGGACTAAAATCCAACACTGTACTCCCACAGACAACATGTAATGAGTTAAGCAAGATTAACACTATTGATTTTTATCTCAAGTTCTGTGTGTGAAAGAGATTGTTTTCTTCATTTATTCCTCTCCTGCCCACACTTCATTTTCTTTTTCTTCCAAATAATGGTTGGAATCCAGTTTGGCAGTTGCAAGTGCATAACCTAGAGTTATGCAGTGGCGACTGTTTTGCATTCATGATCCCTAAGTAAACCCTACTTTGAGATACATAAGGTCCGTGAAAGTCCCTCAATTCCCACTTACAAGACAACAACCTCTATGATTAATGGGGGTCCATTTCCCCATCAATTGGGAGCATCTGGCTGACAGTTCCACCTACCCTCTTCATGTGAGCAATCTCTGGCATGAGGAGGAATTGCAACAGTAGTCTTGCTTCTACCAGCCACATAGAGATCAGTTATGAGTCGGGGTAGAAATATTAGTTAGTTGCTTCCTGATGGACAGAACAAATCTCCCATTGATCAGATCTGCCCAGTAAGTGTGGATCAGGTGGAGTGGGATGGGATTCATCATGTAGCATCATAATTGTGATGCTTACACATTTGTAACTCCCCAACAGGATTCTGGCCAGTTGAGTTTTTTTTTTTTAATTTTCTACAGATTAGCTGAAAAAAAGATACTGTTGTGAAAAGAGCATACACACACACACACACTAGCTAACTAGACAAAGCTGTTCAGGCGTGGATTAGCTTGTGCAAGTTACTTGTTAGTAGTCCCCTTCTAAAGAAGTTATCCCCTAACTACCATTTCCCACTTTCATAACATGATTCCCCCAAAGTGCTCCCTTTTCCGTGGGCTCATAGTGGGGTTCTCCCCTGCTTGTTCTTGTCTTGTTCTTAGTGCAGCTTTGGGAACTGACAGTGTGGTAACTTCCCTTATATTGGAACCCCAAAAATCCATGGTATGAGGTACTTGTAGATATTGATGTCTTAGAAAAAATAAAAAGATAGCCAAAAAGGAAAAGGAAAATTAAGGCCCTTTCCACACGGGGATATTAAAACGGTGTAGCGCGGCCTCTGACGGAGGTCATCTACACCATAAAATGGATTGGGGTGGATTACTTTAGTGTAATTCCACACCCCAATCCGCGCTAGGGCAACCGGAAGTGGTGGCACCACGTGCTTTTTAAAAACCACTTTTCATGTGATTTTTAAAAGGGCACGGGGCATGCAGCCACATGCAGCTGTGTCACAGCGCCTGGTGTAGATTTGCAGGCGTGCATAAGGGCGCGCTGCAGATCTGCCAGGGGCGGGCTTCTGGCTGGCGAGCTTCTCCAGTTGGTGGAGAGCCTCTGCCAGCCGGCAGCCACCATTTTGGATGCCGCAGGACGCCGACGAGTGTGGAGCAGCGAAAACGCGCTGCTCCACGTGGCGACGGACTTACCCGGTTGCAGGTAAGGTCCGTCCTAGCATGTTTTCACCCATTTTTTCCTCCGCGTGTGGAAAGGGCCTAAAATTCTTCATGTGAAATGCTGAGAAGAGAAAATGTCCTTGAAAAATCATTGTAGAGCTCAAAATGAATTGAAACATTTTGGAAAGTGAAACTAGTTTCCTAAAGCTTTCAGTAGTTCTTCCTGTTTCTTTTGTGGGCAAGAGCAGTCTGCTCACATCTGGTCATGTGGAAAGCAACTCCTCTTTTCTCTATAACCATCCTCCCTGTGTACAGACCCATTAAATTCTATAGAAAATGTGATATTACATCTGCATTGGAACTAATATCTATTAAGAAAAGGTTTTACACTTTCATTAGTCACCCAGTCTCTCATTACAGAAATATAAGCCATTGCTAATATTACAAGCTAGGAAGCCTGACACGATATTGAACTAGTCATGGTAAAATTTTTGGAGTTGCACAAAATATAATTGCTGCCTGTCCATCTAAAATCATTAGGAAAAGCTCTGATTTTCATTAAAGTGAAATTTTAGATGTGCAAAAGAGATTGGAACTAAATCTAATGTGATATGCTGTGTTACAATCATAGTGATAGGCCTGGTGGATGCATTTTTATCCTAGTTAAAACAGAACCCAGCTGTTTAAAGGGATTCTGTTTTACGTAAGAATACACAACAATGCTGTACAATGTACTGTATAATGTACAATGATTCAGGAGAGACAATCTCTTTCAACAGAACCCACAAAAAATGTCAAAAAGGTACCTTTAATTTCTTATTAGCGTGTGCACATCTATAACCCCCCTGAAGAGTATTTTTTGTGCATTGGATAGGATTTAGCCACATAAAAATCATTAATCACAATTGGAGGTGCGCAGCTAACTCTCCATTCCAAATGCTATAAATGTAGCTTGTGAGTAATAGCGACTATAACTTTGCAGTGTTGTTGGATAGGCTTTCAATGTTCTGTTGGGGCTTTAGCCCTATGATTCTCACACATCACTATGAAAATAATATATGTGAGGTTATCATCCTCGTTCATTCTTATAACCTGTGATATATATCACAATAAAATGCCATCACTTCAGGTTCCTTTTCAGTTGCTGGCTTAAAAGCAATTACCAGCTGCTGTATTGGTATACTCGCTTGTAGGTCAAAAGTAAAGGTGGCAGTGGTAGATGCAGGAGGATCTATCCCAATCGCACATGAAGTGTTTTGGAGTGGGAGCCCAATCTTAAGGAGAGTAAATGAGGGCCATTGAACCCCAAGCTTACCTTCTTGTAGGCCAGTTCCACACTAGCCTGTTACAGCACTATTATTCCACTTTCAGCATCCTATGGAATCCTGGGGTTTGCAGTTTGGGGAACAGCCTCAACATTCCATAGAATGTTGAAAGTGTAATAATACCACTATAACAGGCTAGTGCAGAAATGGCTGTAGTTAATCCTTCCGTGATGCTTTGTACTTAGCCAGGTAGCAGAGAGGTAAGTGGCATATATAGGGAAAATTCAGGACCTCTGTAAGGCCCTGCTTTGGGGGTCTCCAATATCAGTATGGTTTGGATGGGCACCATACCTAATTGGCAACACATTTTATTGGGTCTGATATCAAATTCAAGCCTGAGAGGTGACGGAGAGGTCAAACTGAGCGAGGGAAAGAATTTGACTGTAAACGTGAGAAGGACAGGTCAACTCTAAACTTCTTCCAGGTAAGACTGAGGCCCTTTCCACACACGGGTGGGGAAACGGGAAAGCCATGCTAAAAAGTGGGCTTACCTTGTTCCGTTGCCGCGCGGAGCAGCGCATTTCGCTGCTCTACACGCAGCAGCGTCCCGCGGCATCCTCGGCGCCCGGCAGCGCCCAAAATGGCAGATTTTGACTGGCAGAGCCGCTCCACCAATCAGAGAAGCTTGCCAGCCGGAAATCCCGCCCCCTGCCCAATCTGCAGGGATGCCCTTTCGCACGTCCGTAAATCCATATGGGTGCCGCGACGGGGCTGCAGGGGGCTAGCACGCCCCGTGCCTTTAAAAAACCATATAAAATGTGGTTTTTCAAAAGCACACGGCGCCGCCACTTGCAGGCTCCCGACCGCAGATTGCGGTGTGGAATTACTCGAGAGTAATCCACCCCAATTCATGTAACGGTGTAGACGACCTCCGCGGAGGTTGCTCTACACCGTTTTTTTAACCCCATGTGGAAAGGGCCTGAGTCATTTGTCAGGCAAATATACACCATTCCTGTGGATAACAGGCTCAAATAGAAGCTGGAATTTTCCAGGGAATCCAACTGTGAGGAGCCCACCAGGACACTGACTGACAGATATCTATCCCCTGTACACCTGGATTCTTTCCTCTTTCCTCACAGCACCCACAATAGACAGCTATTACAACACCCATCATGTCTTTGTCAATCAAAGCACTAAGCTCATCAACAGGTGAAAGACTCATTGCCCACAACAGGTTCCCTTTGTCTTGCATCTGGAAACTTCACTGCCAGCTATTCTCAGGGTACAAATACCTCTGATTTCAGGATGCCCAGTGCAGTCTCTTGAAGGTCTACCCGTCACTCTGTCCGTCTGTCTCCTGAATGAGAACTATCCTTAGGTCCTACCTTAGCCAAAATACATTTCTGCTCTTCACTACTCTTCTGGACTGGTAATTATAAACCCCTCAAACCCCTCAGCCTCTCTATAATTTTTCCTCTCTTTGTCTTTCAGTTAGCTCTTGTGTGAATGTGTGATTGTGTGTATCTTGTGTGCATGCATGAGTGAATTCTCCTCAATAAAACACATTTTTAGCTTACTTCTGAATCTCTGGCTGGTTCTTTTCCTGTGTGTGCCCGTAAACACTGATCTCGTGAAGTTGTCCCCCTCTTACAGCCTCCTGATTTTGAACTAATTAATTCCCCACTTTTTCAAGGAGGTATTTGGCATTGTAGGGTGACCCTTGTGGCACCTACATTTTGGGGTAACACCTCCTCTTACCCATATGCCCTTCAAAAGCAGACCTATGGGACAGGCGTGATGGGGAACAGAATCTCTGTTAGATCTAAATTAGTCCATAGGCTTTGATAGTAGTGTTACCTGCCAGTTATATTTTATACTGTTGATTTTGTTCCACCGTACTAAGAGTTGCTTTAGATCCTAACTGTTTTACAGTTCATGTCTACTCAAAAAGTAAATCCCACTGAACTGAGTGGGACGTACTTCCAGGTAAATGGCTAGAAGATTGCAGCCTTAATGGTATTTTCATTTTCCCTTTCAACTGCGTTAAAAAGTGAAAAGAAAAGAAAAGAAAAGAAAAGAAAAGAAAAGAAAAGAAAAGAAAAGAAAAGAAAAGAAAAGAAAAGAAAAGGGCTATATATAGAAATAGTGTTTTATTGCCTCAAATGCTGGCGGTCAGTAGAGGAAAACAGATACTTGCACTCTTTTTTCACATGCAAATTTTTGAAGGTCTAGCAAGGTAATTTGTCACAACAAAAACGTAAAATCACAGCATAGCATACCCAAAATAGCTTAGGTTAATTCCAGTATAGGAGAGGTGCATGAGCTATACCGTCTCAGAGTGTTTGCCCCATGGCAGCCAAGAGATCAATCAGATAAATGAATCAAATCAGGAGATCTCATTAGGATCAACAATAACCTTTCAATGAAACACATGGAGTCTTCTACCACTGAATGCACTGATGCACACTGACACAGCTCACCAAAAGTTTACTACCAAACTGAATTAAACAGATAGCCATTCAAGGACAGAATCCAAGAAAATCTGGAGGGACATGAGTTGCCCGGCCGTCACCTACAGATTCATGGGGTGGGCTAGCATACCCCGGCAAAGAAATGGCTGAAATCTAAATGCTGATCCACACTACAGAATTATAGTGCTATTATTTCACTTTAACTGCCATTGTTCCATCCCATGGAATCCTGGGATTTGTAGTTTGGTGAGGTACAAGAGCTCTCTGGGACAGAATTCTAACTGCCTCTCTCTAAACTGCAAATCCCAGGATTCCATAAGATGTAAACATGGCAGTTAAAGTGAAATGATAGCACTATAATTCTATAGTATGGATCCACCCTAAGTAAATGCACACCAGTAGCACCCTCAAAAAAATTCATTACTGTATGTCATTGATGACAAAAGATTACTGCTGCTGTGTGACTTCAAGTCTTTTCCATCTTATGGTGACCCTAAGGCAAACTTGTAAGGGGAATTTCAGACGGGGGTTGTTGTTGCAGTTTGACTTGTCCACGGTCACCTATGTGTTTCCATGGCTGAGCAGGGATTTGAACTCTAGTCTCCCAGCGTCCTAGTCAAAGGTCACTTCCACACTCGACAGTTATAGCACTATGATTCCACTTTCAACATCCTATGGAATCCTGGGGGTTGCAGTTTCGGGAGGGGCCATGTGGCCCCTCCCGAAACTGCAAACCCAGGAATCCATAGGATGTTGAAAGTGGAATCATAGCGCTATAACAGTCTAGTGCGGAAATAGCTTAAGACTCAAACCACTACACCATGCTGACTCAATGACAATAGATTAGAAAGGTATAAAGATCTCAGTCAGGGTCTTGGTGAGCATAGTATTTGGCTTTGTGAAAGTGTCAAAAGGGTGAAAAGCTTGGCTTGCCTCAAGGATTGTCCCTGAAAAACAGAATCTGTTCTTCAGAATCTGATTTATCAAGACCATCAAGTCACAATTGGGCTGTAATTCTTGAGAGAACCTAGCATGACTAAGGTTGCATGTTTTGATAAAATTAGTAATAACAACTAAAATCAAGTGTCACACAATCTGCAGCTCTATCAGTCATCATGAAAGAATAAAAGAAATCCCTCTTTGAGACAGGGAAGTGACAAGTGCATTTTATCAAACATAATTGAATCCAAGATGTGATTATTAACAGCAAAATAGAATTATACATTGCTGACAATGAAAATACAGCATGGTACAAGCTATTGTAGACCAAGATTCTCCCCAAAAAAGAAAGATAAACCAGTCAGTCCAAGGATTGAGTTGTTCTAGGAAGAAATCTTGAAAGATTTGTACAGAGCTGTTTAGCAAATAAATAATTCACTGAATGTAATTTTCTACATGAAGTAACATTGTCTACATGTAACATTTATGCATTTTTAAAATTACTGCTTTGAATTTTCTATCCTGCTCCTGTGGTTATTAGTCATGGCTTATGCACAGTCAGAGAAGAAGTACAAGCAGCAGAAACAAAGTGTTGCACAAACTAGTGCTTCTTAGGCAGTTTGAGGGAGGGGACTGACAGTATTTCCCTCCATGAGCCAGGGACCAGCACCATATTTGTGTCCATTGTCTACAATTGTTTCTTTCCTTCCTAGAAACTCACTGGGAGCCAATAGCTTATGGACCACCACTGGTTCAAAGACCATTACTTTCAGTAGCACTAGTATAAATTCACAAAGTACACTCAGCTACAGAGTCATGTGGTAAACAAATAATAATAACTCCTTACTGGCTTAATTGAAAGATAATGGAGGTAGCACCTACTCAGGCATGTGAGCAGATCATACTAGATTATTTAATTGGATGAAGAACATGAGATCTTCTCAAAAAGTAGCTACTGACAACTAAATAAGCTTCATACTGTAACAAAAGCATGTTCATGGTGCAATGCATGTATACTCAGAGGCGAATCCCATTGAGTCCAAAGGAACCTTCTGCCAACTAAATGCATATAGGCTTCTGGACTAAGGTCATTTCCACACTACCATGTTATGGTGCTATTATTCCACTTTCAACATCCTATGGAATCCTGGGATTTGCAGTTTAGGGAGGGACATTTAGAATTCTCAGCCAGAGAGCTGTTCAGCCTCAGTAAACTACAAATCCCAGAATTCCACAGGATGTGGAAAGTAAAATAATAGCACTATAACAGTGTGGTGCAGAAATGGCCTAGTATTCATGGAAATTTATAATTTTTTAAAGTGCTAGGACACATAGACAAGAGCTAAAATTTCCGCCTGAATAATGTTAGCAACCACCACTGATATCCTGCCAGCATGAAAATTTTAGTTTTGTGACCCTGGATGAGGACAGTTCCATCAAGAATCAGAATTAACCTGTAGGTGAAACTGGAATATCGCACATGGTTGTTAAATTATTATTTTCCCTACACACACATGCACCCCAAGAAAACAGGTTGAAGCTAGTGTGAGACATCACATGTACACGTTCAGTTCATGGCTTTCATCAGCTTGTTTTCCTCCTGGAGGCCTTGGGAGACGTGTGTTAGTTCCATCAGAATCACTTTGAATTAAGGCCTCCTGTTACCCATTGGAAGGCAGGCTAAGAAGCACCTGGCAATTTTCAAGAGGTTAAGTGGCTATGATCTGCAAGCTGCCCATGCCGCAGCCTGACGAGAAGATGCAATTTGACACAATGTCTAATCTGCTGTGACATTCAAGTTTTAAGTGACGTTCAAGGAGACGGAAGGGCTGGTGCTTGAATGTATCCCAATGTGCACTGGTATTCTGTCTGTTAACTTGCTAATGAAGCATGATTGAGTAAAGTAATGAAGAGTTTACAGAGAGCCCCAGGAAACCAATTTCCAATTTTGCGACCAGCAGGCTCTAAACTTCACTGCAGCATTTGCTAATTTTGTCTAGAAGGGGACTAGGATACTAAATGCCATTTCTGCTTTGTGAGTCAGACAGACTTTCCTAATCCCCATACACTTACTTGCTAATGAATGTCTCCTTCTCAAGATCTTTTTTCTCTCCATCCGTAGTTGTTATATATAGAGTGAGTGGTTTTGGAAAGCAGGGAGGAAGATTACAGTGAGAAATGAAATTCTAATCACTTCAAAAATCAGCAGCATTGTCAGGCTTCGGCACAGAAGGAGATTTTCATCTTCAGCCAGCCCTTGCTGAACTCTGATGAGGGGGGAAAGGTGTATATAAGAGAAATCCACACTGAGTAAGAGGGCATGGAACATTTATGCAAACCTATTTCTCTTCCTTTCTTTTCTTTTTAAAGTATATTTTCTTATGCAATTGCTTCAGGGTTTTTGTTTTTTTGGCGGGGGGATGTTTGTCTTACATAAAACGCATAAGTAAAAATAATGTTTATTTCAGAAAATTCAATGATTTTCTGAAAAACTCTGGGATTCTCTGATGTGTTCTTATTTGATGAATGTTTGTTTTCATTGTAGCTTATTTTATCTACAATTTATTGTTAGCCACTCTAGCACTATTTTAGCAGCAATTTGAAATGCAAGTGTAATACATGCTCACATATACAAAAAGCTTATCAATGTGGGAAGCAAAGTGCCTGAAAAATGAAGTGTCCACCATCAGGAATGGATCCTATATATCAGAGAAAGGAACGAACAGCAAAACAACCTCTGAATATTCCTTGCCTAAAGAAACCCCCTATGAAATTCATGGGGTCACCATAAGCTAACAGGCAAATTGAAGGCACATAGGCACACAATGTGATCAGTGGACTGGCTGTCCTTGGGCTCCTTTCTTACTTCATATGGAGCAAGAATGAAACCCAACATTTTCCACACTACACAATGGTAGTGCTATGATTCCTCTAAGCTGCCATGGAATGCTGGCCTTTGTAGTTGTGGGACTAGAGCTCTCTATTTGAGAATTCTAAATATTCCCCCACTCCTACTTCCCCAAAAAACCCTGCAAACCCGAAGATGCCACAGGATGGAATTTATGACTGGTAAAGCAGAATCACAGAATCACATTAGGCAGTGTGAAAGGGGCACCAGTTTGCCTTTGAGTTTGCTTCATTTTCTACAAAGCTCTAAGATTCATCAACCAGTATACTAGAGTGGAAAAGATTCTCTAGGACATTTGAAAACCACTGATAGTCTCATAACAAAAGAGCAAAGTGAGAGAAGCCACTGATAAAAATAAAATCTGGCTTTAGAGAGCCATGAATCAGAGATGCTCCCTGAAACTTAGCTGCAGATTTAAAAAAAAAACTTACAGCAGGTTTGTATCATGCCAAGAAAGAATTTTGTACTATTCTCACATAAGACTGACACCAAGGGCTGCTGTACACAGCACACATAATCCTTTGCCTCTTTTGCATATATCTGATGACAAACTGTACCTCATCAGATCGAAACTAAACATGCTTGTATATTCCTTCATGCAATTGTTTCTAAACCTCTCTGCTGGCACCTAACAAGATTTATATTTTAGAGTTTTCCAACACAGACATCTCTTGAGTACCTGGAATTTCAAGAGTACAGGCAGTCCCAAAACTGATGCAGCACGCACCTTTTTCACACCATCACTATGTTCATAGCTAGTCTATTTAGCTTGTGATCTCATGGCCAATCGTCAAGTGATAAGCCTCTCCATACTTAGTTAAGCTACTCACTGGCTGCCAGGCATGCAGCCTGCTACTGGGGCCATACTAGACTGACAAAACCTGCTGGAGCTCACTGTGTACTGGCAAAGCTTTCAGGGATCCTAAGTCGCCTCCATTCCACAATGAGGTGGATGAAAAGTACTTTGTAGAGGGTCAGCCCTAGTAAGGCTGGCCCTGTTCTCTTTGAATAAGAGACTTGTTTTAACATAGAAGGACTGGACATTTTTATCCCTACCTATGGTATTAGCAAATATATGTCTTACATAGCAGAATGTTGGTGAATGCCAAGAACAAGGCCAGATCATAGGGGTCACAGAGGAATGGGAAGACTGCCCTCCAACTCCTATATTAGCCTGCTTTCTTCAAGGACAGTGGAAGATAATGTCCAGTTACCATGTTGAAGCAAGTTTCAACTGCCAGTCTGGTTGACATCTGTGTTTAGAACTGAAGGGGATCATCTTTCCTTTTGCTTCAGGCAGGAAAATCCCTGAGTCACCTTTGATCAAGAAAGCCCTAGTAATTCAAGAAGATTCTGGTCAATTTTTAAAATTTTATGTGTTGCATTTGCACCTCACTTTTTCTCCAAGGAACTCAAAACTGCATATATGCTTTCTCTGTCCCCAATCTGTTCTTATGCTCATCACACACATGCAAAATTGGTCATTGTGGGAAGTGACCTGCGAGCTATCACATCTGTGCCTTGATTGTGAATATCTGGCTATCCACTGTGAAAAACAGAAACTGTTTGTTAGATTTTGATCACATTGAGGTAGGATAAGGGAGTCAAATTAAAGAGGTACATTAAAAGAAATGAGTTGAAGATATCTAAATTTTTCAATAGGTAAGTCTTAGGCCCTTTCCACACGTGGAGGAAGAAACGGGCGAAAACACGCTGAAACGGAGCTTACCTGAAACCGGGTAAGTCTGTCGCCATGTGGAGAGCGCGTTTTCGCTGCTCCACACTCTTCGGCATCCTGCGGCGCCCAAAATGGCAGCTTATGACTGGCGGAGGCTCTCCACCAACCGGAGAAGCTCACCAGCCAGAAAGCCCACCCCCAGCAGATCTGCAGGCACGCCGTTGTGCGCGCCTGCAAATCTACACCGGGCGCTGTGACAAGGCTGCAGGCAGCTGCACGCTCCGTGCTTTTTAAAAACCTCTGGAAAAGTGGTTTTTAAAAAGCACGTGGCGCCACCACTTCCGGTCGCCCTAGCGCGGATTAGGGTTTGGAACTACGCAAAAGTAGTCCGCCCCAATCCACTTTACAGTGTAGACGACCTCCGTCAGAGGTCGCGCTACACCATTTTATTACCCCCGTGTGGAAAGGGCCTTAAATACCCTGAAGGCACCAGATCCCATATGATCTCAGAAGCTAAGCAGGCTGGACCTGGTTAGTTCTTGGAAGGAAGACTACCAGGAAATACCAGATGTTATAGGCTATATTTAAAGCAAGACAATGGCAAACCTCTTCTGAGTATTGCTTGCCTAAGAAAACCTTTTTCGATTCATGGGGTCATGAAGTCAACAGGCAATTTGAAAGCATATATGTAAAATGAAAACATGCCAACCCACTTCCACTCATTTAACATGAAGTCATGATTTAACATTAGCCCAGTTAAGTCTCCTCTCCTAGTTAACAGAACAAGATTCCGGGGGTGGTGGTGTCCAGAATGATGGAGAGGCCAGGATATTCTCTGTACATAGCTTTATCGTATCTCAGGTCATAGAGTTGGATTAAGTTGGACTCAAAGAGATGATTGTTCAAAATAGCAGTTTCTCTGATGTGTCATGAAGTGGAACAGAGTTCATATTTGCCAAAAGGAAAGAACTATCTTTTTTTCCTGACATTATATTTTAAATAGAAAAAAGATGAAAGCTTTGCCTATCTGAAAATCAGGTTTGCTTCCCCCAAGACTTTTACTGTAGTGTGGCTGTCTTCCACCCTGAGATTGGCAAAACATAGGAAGAGAAATTCATGAATTTGTGTGAGTGATTTAAAAACTTGAGCATTAAACACCATAAAAGCGCTTCATCACATTTGATTAGGGAGGGGGATACTCAATGGATTTAAATAAATAGCAAAGAATTATTTAGTTTTATAGAAAATTCTGTGCCCACTTAAACTGTGAATACACTTCTTTTAATCCAGGGATTGTTCCATGTATGTTAAATGTTTTCATACACTCTGCTTGCTTACCTATCTGCCTGCCTGCCTGCCTCAATACATAGGGGAGAAGTTGGAAAATTAGTTGTAATTCCAAGGACCCCACATCTACTTACTTAATTAGTTAAACCTGCAATTTTTGGGGGGAAAAAAGACCTCTTTCCTGGTTTTAAGAAGTAACTAAGATCATTTATTTTGTTTACTTTAAAAAAAGGAAAAACAGAATGCTACAAACTGTTGGCCTATGGTGCAAAACTGACCTAGGTAATAAGAATAAATTCCACTCCTACAACTGAGAAAGTAACTTAAAAATACATTTACCATAGCATCAGAAAAAGAGTGAAGTTGTCTTTTGTTAATTTACAAAAATAACATGATTCAACTTTGCCTTAACTGTTGAAAAAGTTAATTAATTAGAAGTTAACTATTTGTATGTAGTTACTTCCACATTTCCAGGGATGTAAGTCAATGATAAATAAAACAGTTAATTCAGATGTAACTAGTGAAGAAGAAGGACAACTGAGTTCTCCAAACTGACTCTCACATCTGTTCCAAGGAAATAAATTAGAATAAAAATGGAATAAGTCCATGCATCCTAGAAGAATACAAATGCAATAAGTTTAAACCATATCTCGGGAGCTTTTTAAAAAAACATAAGCAGCAGCACATAGGGGCTGACATATGTGCTGTTCTGATCATTGTGGAAAGAGGCATTCAGTACCTCTTTGCATAATGACCCCTACCATGCAACAGACATTTTCAGTACCATAGTATGCCCCTGTGGCCAATTAGGGAGGACAAGGGTACCCAGGCAGCATCTAGCTGCAATTCTTCAGAGTGAGTAGAAAAGCACAGACCTTATCTTACCAGATCTCCAGTGGGTCACTGAGCTTCCCTTTCCAACCCCCAGCAGAATCACTGGAGCATTCAGTAACTTACTCCAGAAGAACAATGCTTTGGCATTTCCTCTATCCTAGCTATGGAACTGTAGCCAGAAGCTTTCCAGATTTCCTCCTGAATCTTCCAGGCACCACCAGACTTATCTAGGATCTCAGCCACAGAATGCATAAGCACAAAGCCATAAAAGTCAAAATATACGCACCGATAATTGGCATTACTATTCTCCATGACATGTAGTGGGATTTACTTCTGAGGTGACACAAATGTGATTGTGGAGTGTGACATATAAAATATACAATTCCACACCTGAGTTTAGAAAAGTTGCCCAGGACTGCAGCTCTCAGAATCCTCCAGCCAGCACGGGCAGTGACCATGTGACTGGGAGATTCTGGGGGTTAAAGTTTAAAAATAATTTTTTTTCCAAGATATCATTTACACCCAAAGAGTCTCAACATATTCCCTGACAAGAGTATCATTCTCAAAACTCATATGTGAAGACATTCCTGCGTCTGAATCATTGTTGGCTATGCCACTTCTCATAACACTGTATATCAATATGTAAGTGGCACTACAGCCCCATCCATTCTCTGCTCTAATTATAGAATTCAAAAACCTTTTGGGCTAGAATATGTAAAGAAAGAAGAGGTAGTGTTTTGTGACAGGAGAGGCTCCAGATTTTACTACTAATTGGGCCAGTGGATTTGGGATATAGAAGATTCTGACAGGCGGCAAAGATGTCAAAGCAAACTACAGTTAGCAAAACCTGACAGTAACTGTTGCCTGTGTTAGGAGAGAGGAGAATTTGACCGATTATAGTATAACAGCCCAGATCACTGCATTGACTCCTCTCAAAACATATCATTGTCCTCATACGCACACACCCACCTCATCTACATTATCGCTGGCAATTGTGCAGCATTTCAGATGGTTTTGAGTCTGCCTTCCTAGCACTCCAGCCAGCATAACTAATGTTGAGGGCTACTGGAAGATGCAGGGCCATATTTCTCACATGCTAAGGAAGAGGGAAACATTGTAGAGTACACGTGCAGAGAATCTTTGCATGTGGACCAGATGGAAACAGATGCCTGATATATTTTGATATTTTATTGATTGATATATTTTGAGAGTGCTGGACCTTGGCATGGAAACCCGGCTTCATATCCTCACCCAGGTATATGAACCTCTCTGGGTAAGCCTTGTTACAGTCACTCTCAGCCTAACCTGCCTCAGAATGTTGTGTGAGGATAGCAACTGAGAAAGTAGGAGTATGTACGTCACCATGAAATCCTTGCAGTAAACATGGGATAGAAGGCAAAGACATGAAATCTTATGATAACGCATTAGCAAAAGCAGTTCACAACCTATACACCATCAGGATTTCCAGATGGGGTCAACATGTGTAATAAAAGAAACATATAAAGTTAAATATTTGAATTTGGAGCATTCTCCGCAGCGTTTGTGGATGCTGTTGAGGGTTGGGGGCAGTATAAAGGAAGAATCCCTAATCTAATTTGTGAAATGGAAAGTGATGAGTCTTTCTTGACTTCATAATAGGCCAGTTAGCCTCTACTTTGCAAATTCGGGTTAGGAGCCTGTTCTGAATGTCAAAATGCAACTAAATCTTCCTTACATTGGTTGGTGTTTGTCCCCCTCTAGAGCTGATACGAGCAGTCTGAAATCATCAGTACTCTTTCCAGCATGCATGACTCAAACTATAGGGAGAGAGAAGTAGAACGGAATCTGACCCCTTGACATCTCCTTTAGCTATTATTCCCACACTCGTACTGGGCCAATATGAGGGGTACATGATTTGACTAAAACAGGAAGGAGTCAGTTCGTGGAGGCCTCCTTCATTTTGTCACATAACTGGAGCACCGAGTCCTAAAATAAGATGAATTCCTATTCCCTGCCCAAAAAAGACATGGCTGGGAGCCCCGACCGTATACTTCATCCCTGCACCTCCCATTCTTGACTTCCCCATGTTGAAAGGGAAGCTTTGCAAGAGTACTGAACAAATAACAGTCTTCAGCTATCCAACTCCTGTCATAGGTTGATCTGCTGGGTGTATACGGTAAGAGGAAGTGTCAGTCAGTGTAGAGGTAATGTTATAAACCTTCCTAGAGTTTAGCTAGAGCAGAGCGTTCCAAACTTTTCATGTTGGTGACACACTTTTTAGACATGCATCATTTTGCGACATAGTGATTCTGTAAGTAATTCAGTAAGTGGAGGCAGCCCTTCCACTTAGGCCTGGCTCACTGCCACCACCATTGTCAGGGTCTTCCTCAGCCTGGGGCGGCTGTGGTGGGGGCAGGAGAGGTAGCGCCTCCACCTGGGCCTGGCCCATGACCTCCCTTGCTGGGGTCTTCCTTGGCCCAAGGCTGCTGCAGCGGTGGAAAGAGAGGCAGCCCCTTCACCTGGACCTGGCTCACTGTGGCAGCGGAAGAGGCAGCCCCTTTACCTGTTACAATCGCATGACACACCTACACACTGCAGCCGATACACTAAGGTGTCATGACACACAGTTCGGAAAGCTCTGAGCTAGAGTGCTACAAACTATTGGGTGTTAATTGATGTTTGCAACAATGTATCCATTGGAGTTTGCTTTTGTATTATAATGTATCAAATGGTTAACCGCTTTATTGCCTATTGCTACAGTGTATCAGCTAAAGGGGAGAAGATCAGAGCAGATGAAAACAAAAGTGTCAAGGATCATTTGGGGAATTTGGAGTGTCTAAGATAAGGGTCAGGAAATACGTCCTTGGCCAAAGGAGGAAAGGAGGGTAAACAAATGTAGGTCTGGGAAATATCTAAAGATTTGGGGTGATGTTAAATTTGTGATACTCTCCAATCACAGCTCTCTGTGCCTGAAATTTGTATGTGTGGATATAAATCCTGTTAACTCCATGTATGCTTTAGTCTCAGCAGCTTCAGAAGAAGTGTGCTGTGTTGCTTGCTTTGCTATAAATAAACACTACTCTCTGCCTCAGAGTAGAGTTTGGGACTGCTAGTTATCCAGAGCATGACATCAGCTAAACATACTCACCGTCCTCCACGCACTGCTATGGGAGAAATTCAATTGATTTCAATGTGGGTTTACTTTAAGTCTGAATAACCCTGGACAAATTCAATCCTTCCCAATTATCCATACTACTATAGCTGTTTGGTAAAATTCTCAAGGTAAAGCGTATAAGAAAAGGAAAATGTGAAAATCAGAGCAAATAATGGAACTTCCAAATTAGCACAAAATTAGAACATATGGAATTCCAAAAACAGCCATTAGCTATTTCCCAGTTCATTTAATTTTCTAATCTTCTTCACCCTGCATCTGTCAATTTTTCCTAAAGTCCCTTTCTTTTCCTACTAGGTCTAAGGAACCAACAATAATTTGAGTGGGTTGCTTTGTAACATTCATAAAAAATGACTGCAGGCATTTTCAGATTCAGAAAGATAAAAAATTTCCAGCTAAGAAAATAAAAGATTGAATTATAACAAGTCCAATTAACAAGTCCATTGGTCCTAGTTAAACTTGTTTTTCAGAAATGCTTGAATTCCCTACTGAAGTTCCAAATATTTATTTATTTATATCTTGATGTCTTAGATTTATACTCTGTCCTCTTCTCCCTACGTGCAACTGAAGCCAAGAAACAATAAAATGAATAGAAAGACCAACAACTTTGTTTACAAAAACAAATAAATTAGAAATAATGTATTTAGAATAGTTAAAAATAACTAAAAACATTTTTATAAAGCATTTTTAAGGCAGAACCTGCCCAAATTAAAAGCTAGCTTTTATAAAAGTCTGGTATAACTGCCAAAGGGTTAACTGGGTAAAAAAGGAAATTATGTGGTTTTCTGCCCCCCAAATTTTGATCAACAGGGAAGGAGAGTAACACAGTGACTTTGCATGATGAAGTTCCCAGATTCAGTCCCATCACATTGCATCTTGAGGCAGGGTTAGAAGCAATCCTGTTTGAAATCCTGGACAACTCCTGCCAGCCCATGTCAATAATCTTCAATTAAATGGATTGATTCTCTGATTCAGCACTCAAAATTTTTCCTTCATTCTTGTAAAACTGGTTATTGAATCCGCTGAACAGGTTATGTTGATAATTTTGTGTATAAGGCAATGTATATGCCATGGTACCCTAAAAAGACATCAGCTTTGGTGATTAAACTGCCACCAAATAATCCTAGGATGGTTAACTTCAGCAACTAGGTACAGTTGCTAGGTACAACTAGGTTCCAGGTACAGAAAATTGGTCCTGGGAACCTTTCATACTACACAGTTGTAGTGTAGCAGGTACTTAAAGATAAGGAGACCACAGAGTTGGAAAAAGAGTAAATTTATTATGCGTGGGCTAGTTGGCTCGGATCTTTCGCCAAAGTGCCAAGAAACCCAGAAATTGGTTGACACAGTTATTTTATAGACACAGCATACAAGTTTCATTTCTCTCAGTCCGCCCCCTTCAGATCTGCAACTTAGCATATTTTCAGTCCCTCCCTCACTCTGCTATGTTTTCATTCCAGAAAGTAACACTCTGGTCATCTTAACCCTTATTCTCAATAACAGATTTATAGCGGACGCAGCTAGCAATTGCACCTTGACATTTCACCCACTTTTAAACTGCCTCTAAATTTCTTCTGCCTAAGCAGAGCTACTACAGTAGAGTTACGATTTCCTCTTCAACTGCCATGGCTCTTTCCTAAGGAATTCTGGGAACAGCACTTTAGGGAGCAGTGTTTAGAATCCTCAGTCAGAGAGCTCCTCTAGTGCCTCTGACCAAACTACAACCCTCAGGATTCCATAGAATGCAGCCATGGAAGTTGAGGTGGAATCATAGGGCTATGAGCAGTGTAGTGTGAAAGGACGGGAGGACCACCTTACCCCACCTGGAACCTATAAAGGTTACATCTTGTCCACTGCTAATGCAACACTGAAAACAACCTTCATCAGAAATTACAAAGTGCCACTTCCAAAATATTCACTGAAAAACCAAGCACAGTAGGAAAATGTGTCTTGTTTTAAAGGAGACTGATGCATGTATGTATGTAACTGATATCACCACTATGCTACTGAACTGGGGTGGTGAAAGCAGCAGGGACTACTAACACAAGCAGGGTTTTGTGTGCCATGTTGTTTTTTCCACCCCTGCAGCTACAGCTAAGATAATAGAGGACTGCCACAACTTCATCCCAGCTTTTTCTTTCAAAGTGGCAAGTGCTATTGGGAAATGTTAAGACATCGTTGTCTTACTTTTTAATGGTTAATTGTCTTAAAATGTTAAGATTTTCATGGGAATATGTAGGAATCATGAATACAAACCAGCCACAAATGCATTAACTCAAGGTTATTCATTTGCAACTACTCTTGTGAATTCCTATAACTAAGGAAAAAACTTTAAAAAGCAGAAAAGAGACTTTTTTGTTCGCATATTTCTCAGAATTAAAAAGAATCCCACTCAAGAGTGAGAATATTGTATTGTAGGTGGTGCTAGGAATTGCCAGGAATGGAATTCCCATTTCTGGACAACAGAAATATTGTTCCATTGTTTTTAAACAATTACTTGCATCCTCTTTGGTGCAACCTCCTGCCCAACTGAAGGAGTCTCTAGTTTCACTTACCAGTGAATACCTGGGGAGGTTTCTGACTATGCAGCCTACTTTGTTTTTTTCCACTAGAACTCTGAGATTCATCAGCTGGAGCTAAAAGCAAAAGACACACACTAAAGATTTAAGAAGTCTGAGTCCAGGAACTGGGTCTGAGTACCAGAAGTGAACAATTTGTCATTCCTACACACAAAAATCCATTCCTGGTTATCCTTCTCCTTCTTCAATTCAAGCAATATAATCAGAAGAAGAGGAATGATTTTGTTGTTGTGACTGTTGAAAAATTAGGTGTTTTGAACTCCTTGACGATCTATTTCAAATCCTCAGAGATATGCTAGTAGATCCTGATCTCCCTTGTGCCTACATTATACTCTACAATTTGCCACCTCAGTCTCATCCTTTAAAGAAACAAAACTGAAAATCTTTGGCAGTGGAGCTAAAAAAAAGCACCTAGAGTATCATATCAGCACAGAAGAATTTCAGCTGAGATCCCAATGACCTTTGGAGTAGACACACTTGTCAGAGTGATGGATGATCAATTGATTTTTAGATCTAGGGCAACTGGCTACTTCAGTCAGTTTGGACTTGTACAGAAGCATCTGATACAATTGGGCATGGGAGGCTATTTAGGCAGCTGAGCATCCTTTCAGTTGTTGACAAAAATTGCCAAATTGGTCATTTCAGTCATATCTACAAAGCTGGAGTCACCTGGTGAGGCTGGCTGACTTATTTATCATCTTCAAGAGATGTGAAAAGCAGCATTCTTCAAGGGTTCATTCATTTCTCAACAACATACATAGAAACCCTTGGGCAGGCCACGGCTAGCTGTAGAGAGGAGTGACGTTCAAGTCTCATCATACACACAGTCGACTCATCTCATGATTGGTGGCACTTCTGCTTCTTCTCTGGAAGCAAACCTAACATGACATAAGCAGATAGAGCAACAGAGCTGTTTTATACTCAGTCAGGAAGGAGAAGACTAGGGGAAAGCTAGTATAGCAACACTTCAAATAATGAGGCTACTTTTGCTGCACATTAAGGAAGTCCAAGAGGAGCTAGGAAACCAAAGTGAGTTTGAGGGCAAACTTCAAACATGGTCTCTCTCTGAAATCTTCAGTATTATGTAGGCTTCAAAGATATTCAGCTACACAATCCAGTTTTTGAACTCTAATTTTCTCATGCTGTTCTTAACACTGTTCTTTCTGAGGAGCATGGAGAACACAGACTCACCAGTGCCAGTAGCAGCTGTCAAAAATAATAGCTGCTACAGGTTCATACAACCTCTTGTAAATATCCTGCCTCATTCAGAAGCAACTGTGTAAACTAGTTCTTAGTCATACTTCTGATGACTACAAGATTTGCAGAATTATCATCAGTGCTATTTGCTTTTAAATAATGCAAATATACTGGAAACAGAAGGTTGAGATTTAAGAGCTTCCATTTGAAGACAGAGTTAGAGTGCTGTATATTGTGAGACTTTTTGTCATTCTTGTTGTTAATCTGATATTAAAAGTTGCCAATATCTTTACCCAAAAGCAAGTGCTGAGATTGAGGAGTTGCTCTCCAGAATCCTTGGGCCCTTTCACAATACACTATTACAGCACTGTGATTCCACTTTAACTGCTATGACTGCATCTTATGCAATCCTGGCATTTGCAATTTTAGGAGGGATACTTTGAATTGTTAGTCAGAGAGCTCTAGTGCCTCCCCAAACTACAAATCCATAGCATGCAGCTATGGATATTAAAGATGAATCATAGCGTTATCATTCATACCCTCCAATATCATAGATCAAAACCAGGACATGTGTGGCCAAGTAATGCGTGGTCAAGATCACAAAAAGTTATTAATGAGCAAAGATACACACAGACACACACATGAAAATGCAGCACCTTGTTTTTGCCTGAGCCTACTGGAAGGAGAAGATTTCACCCCTCCTCTCCCCCTCCTGAGTTAATTGAATGCAAACTGCTTTTGTGCTTTGAGCTCAGTTTGCAGCAACTAAAGTAAGCTGAGGACAAAGGGGGTAAGCAAAAGAGAGAATCTGGGACATTTTAAAAACAGTTAAAAAATTGGGATGACAGAGGATTCATCAGCACTGCCTCTACCAAATTGGGACTATTTGGGGGTATGATAATTGTGCAGTGTGATGGGATCCCTGTAAAAAGTCCAGAAGATAAATTAGTCCTTCTGGCAATAGGGGCTATATACTACAAATTGTAAAAACACAGACAAAAAGTTTTGTTTCCATGTAATAAGGTTAAAAAAAAAAAGCAAGCCTACTATTATTTATTTAGGTCTAATGGCAATTAGTCCAAACTAGAGTAAACTCACTGAGCCAATATGGATTTGGTCAATAAAGCTATATGTAAGTTCCATTGATTCAATTAGTCCCTTTCCGCAGAATGCTATTATCCACCACTGGGGACTGGAGAAGCACAGGACTCAGATGACATTTATGTATGACATCATCCATGTCCCATCATTCCCCTGTCCCCAGGCAGTTTGATTGCACCGTGAATCATTGACAGGTTTTACCATCAATGACTGGTGATCCCTCAGCCCTTCCGCTACCCTCCCGCACTTACCTGAGCCACAGAGGGTCAGGAAGTGCAATGGCTGTGCTTCCTGCCACAGTGCAGCCTGGGACAGTGCCAGGCTGTGGTGCAGAAGAAAGAGGCATGGCCATTGTGCCTCCTCCACTCCCATAGGCAGCACGTGCAGAGGGGAGCACTTCTGTTGCGCTCCCCTCCCAGGAGAGGATCTATGAGGATCACTGTGGGACGCAATCGGGATCTGGTAACCTGTGGAAAGGGCTTTAGTCTACTGTAGTGGTATCTAACAATTGGAGGTTTTAATATTAGCTACCTGTTACCTAATCCTTAAAAGGAGGTGAAACAGCATTTGGATACTATCCAACTATGGACTTTTTATTACAAATGAAAATTGGAGGTAGATTTGTTGAAAGTAATGTTTGCTATATGTTATGATATATTCTTTAAAAAAATAGTAAAACTGGACACAAGCAAAATTTCATATTGGGATGGACAGGGTTTGAAGTCTGGAGGACTGCACTACCCCATTTCAGGCTCCTCTGCCGCTCTGGACAACCACAGTGCATCGTTATGGCCACTGTTTTGGTCAACAAGAAATGAAGATACACTTCTTTTGGTCACAATTCAGGATAGTTTTGAGGGTGGCTGAAAAAGGGTGGACAGCCCCCAAACAGCATTCTACAGCCCCACAAGTAGGTTTTCAAACATTTACATGTAGGATTTGAGGCCAAAATTGTTTGAGGGTGTCAAGATATTTAGGGTAGGATAGGGTAGGTCCCAGTGACTGCGCTAGACACCTTCTACCCCCATGGCAGCACGCATACCATGGGCCACACAATACTCATCTCTAATATATATGCTTTGTGAATCTAACTCTGTTAAAAACAACAAGAATCTTGTTGTTATTTTCAGGTGGTTATGCAATGTATTCAGCATCCCTTTCCAGCACAACTTTAGCAACACTAACATCCACCAAAATGAAGTGTTCACCATTCATTTGGGGCATGCAAATAGTAGAGGAAATAGGTTTATCTCCTCCACACACTGAACAAAAGAGCATAGTTAATATTTTAACAAGGATTAACTGCATCTGAATCATCGGGAAGATTCTTAAAAATATGCTGCCAGCATTTTTGGAATGTTTAATGGTAACATTACAGAGGATATGAAGAAGAGGCTTTATCCAATCCTTCCTTAATATACACTTTGAAGTAATTAGCATGGCTGTCAAGTGCTTGAATTCTACAAAAAGCACAGGTGATCCTGATACTGGACAGATTGTTCTACAGGTCTGGAAGCATGCATCCCAACAGGGATTTTGCAGGGAGATGGCTACCCATCTGCTTGTGGCCATTTGTACCTTGGTAAGTATTGTACCTTACCTGCTAGATAAGTATTATAGATAAGACCTATTGAATTGAATGGGCCTTACTATAAGGTGTGAGGGGAGTTGTTTTGGGGGGTGTTTTGGTTGTTTTTTGTTGTTGTTTGGGGATTTGTTTTGTTTTGTTTTTGGTTCCCACATGTGCATAAAAATGGGGACATACATAAATAGGGTGTTTTTATTGTATTATAGTGGTACTATACAGGTTCCTTAGACCATTACTGGGCTTACTGGGTTTCCAGAAATGTTGACCACCAATGCCTTTCAGGAAGAAATCTGAAGGAATGCCTTGTTTGCACAGTAAGAGCCTCATCTTCCTGCAGGTACCCCACCATCTAAAGTGAAGCAGTTGGCTATGAGGGAAGGCCTTCTTGGTGATTACACCTCTGAGAGCTTGAAAGCCTCATCTAGCACTTACCAGTTGTCCTTTCAACACAATGAAAATTTTGCTTTTCATTCTCCAGAGATTTGTATCTATACTTTTAGTCTTACTGATTGTTTTATACTGCTTCCTCTGTTTCTGTGACTTTTTTGATATAGTATACATTTTCTTTTTGGAGGGGAGGGTCTTGTGTTTACAGTCTAGGAACCAATCCTATGTGCCCTGTCAGGTTAGCCGAGAGGCCTTTAGATGCTGCCAACCTGTATCTCTGCCCTTGGAGAGGGAGGTGTGCTGCCATTATCCCTTTGTGGAACAGAACTTATGATTTCCCTGTCTTCTTATGAGCTATCCTAGGAATATGACTGAGAAGGGCAGGGAGAGGGCTCGGTCAGCTTCATCACATTTGCTAACCTAATTCTGCTAATTATATTCTAATCCAGCTGCTATTATTACTAGCTTCTTTATATATTCATTCTCTACTTCTCTTTCTTGCCCTTCCCCGCCACCACAACCTTTTAAATAAAGAATCTTAAAGACGCTTTTTTAATGAATGTTAGAGGAACAAAGATTAGACATAAGTGAAGTTCTTGAAAGAAGGCAGGAATGAAGATTCAGTGTTTTCTTTGCTCGTTGTGTAAAACTCCAATAAATTTTAAATTAAAAAAAAAGACTGGAACTTCAAACAAATTCCAGAGATCACCCTTAGTCCATATGGGCCATTTTTGACATCATTCTACATCAAAGGGTGTTTTCTTTGACAAGAAAGTAGGCTTTGCTAGCAAGTTGACAGATCTTTCTGCCTTGATCTGGACAGACCAGCTTTTTCATCAATACATGATGCCACTGACAGCTATGCAGCTGGTGAACAAAATGGGATTTCTACAGAGATCTAGGTAAATGCATGAATTCTTTCTAAATCTTGGCTACTAAGCTGATATGTGGCATTCTAATATCTATTGCTAAATCAGAGCCCTAGTTAAAAACATTAAACATCATTCTTTCTGATATCCTTGCTTTTATCTTATGCCTTTGTTATACCGCTCAGTCCTTGACAGCAGTCTTTTGGAAATTGGTTGTCCCAATAAAAGGATTGTCTCCATAACAAAAGTCAGAAGACGAGCCAGAAACTTTGGGCATCCTTTAAGCATCAAAAGCAAAGTTATTTTAAGTCACTATCTGGCATGAAGGGAAAGGGTTTTTTTACTCCCAGCAAATGAAATTAAGATATTGGAAAGCCAAATTATTATTAGCATGTGTATTAGTGCTAATAATAGAGCTATGATGATAACTTCTTTCATTTTGTCCATATCCTTTTGTCCATGCCATCAATACATTGGACTGGGTTACTCCCTACTGAATCTGGAATGGCACATAAAGATCAAACTTTAGAATGTTAGCCTTCAACAATCAAATTTCACCAATGCTGGAAATATCAGGGTAATTAAAATGTAGCCCAATTATATACCCCAGCTTAACACATAGGCCCTTTGCGCATGGCATTTCCGATGCAAAAGGGCCCCTTGAGCATCACTCACATGTGAGGAGCAGTCCACACTATGCACTCACGTTTGCATGACACGCAAGGGCCTGACGCAGACCGTGCACGCATTTTTTCATTTTCGGCTTAAAGCCAAAAATGCTGCACAGTCGCGCATCACTCCGGGGCCCTGTGCACACTTACCTGGTGTGTGGAGCCTCGGGAGCTGGGCCCTGTCTCAGTGCAGCCTGGGAAGGTCCCAGGCTGCATTGTGAAAGGAAGAGGCGGGGCTCTCACGCCAGCAGGAAGCTCGTACAGAGCTGAAGGACTCTGGACGCAAGAGCCTCTCTCCAGAGGCTGCTCACGAGAGCACCGCACACCAGTGCCGAAAATGGGTGAGTTGCGGAAAGGGTCATAGACCAGAAGGAGGCCTTCTGAGCATAGTTCATCTTGTGATTCAGAACTATTGTCTTCTAAGGACTAACAGGAGGAAGAGGAAGAAGAGGAGGAGGAGGGAGAGGGGAGGGGGAGAAGGATTCAACTGAAAGTTGGGTCAGAGAACCAGTGGCTAAAACATTGATCTAGAACTGGGAAGAGTAGGATCCAAATCAAGACTCAACCACAAAGATTGCTAGATGACTTGGGCCACTAACATTTTCACAGACTAGACTATATCACAATATCTTCCAAAGATAAAATATAGAAGGTGGAGTTTGTTCCTAATACACTGAGTTCCTTGAAAATCAGAAACATAAGGAAACAAAACTGGGAAAGGAAAACCAACATTCCTGGTTTCCACATAGCAATTTAACTAGGTTTATCAGTCCCATAACCAAAATAATGTTTCGAAATGGCTACTCAGATGACAAGAATATACTTTTTTCTTACCAATGGATTATTCAAACTAAGTCAAGTAACAAAATTAAATATAAATTACATATACAAAATAATATATAAGTATTATCTGCTTTGTAAAAGAGCTTGATGAGGGGGAAAATTCTCCTCTTGCATTCTTTTTACTCAGAATCACCTCCATAGTGTTCCCTTCAGTATTAGACGGTTTCCCTATATAACAGGGAAAAAATGACCTTTGCTTTAATGAGGATGAGGAAATGAAGATGAAGAATTAAACAAGAGCCCTATTCACTGACAGTTCAAGGTTCTGGTTTTAAATTTTAAAGCCCTAAATGGCTTGGGGCCTAGCTATCCATGGCGCCACTTGTCTCATTATAAACCTGTCCAGATGTTAAGATTTTCAGGAGTGGCTTTCCTGAGAATACCACTGCCTGTTCAAGTCGGTTTGCATTGCCCCCCAATTGTGGAATGCACTCTCCTTGGAGAAGCAACCAGTTTCTACTTTGTACTGCATTCAAGAGCATGAAGACACAACTCTTCTCTCCGACAGTTAATGCTTTAAATTACTTGGGACTTTAATCCCTGAAAGAGTTCCTCTCTCTATAATACCTGCTCAGAACTGAGATCTGCAGGAAGGGTATTCCTCTGTGTCCCACCAGTGGGGCAATATGAAATGAGGAGATATGGGAGGAGGCCTTCATGGCTATGGCACTCTGATTGTGGAATGCCCTCCTCTTGGAGGTCCAACCGGTGCCAACATTTGAGTCTTTCTGACAGGGCTGCCTTATCCATTAGGCATTTTAAAAACAATGCCTAGGGCCTATGAAAATTTTAGGACCTGTGAAAACAGGATTTTAGGGCCTATGGAAACATCCCCAGTGATAATGTTGAGGCAAGGCGTGGAATTGAATAGAAGAGCACCTAAGGCCTACAAAGACCTTAATGTGGCCCTGCTTTCCACCACCAAGCCAAAATATTTTTTTTTTTTTTTTTATTAAAGCCTTTGGGGATCATTTTATTTCATAATATATATACACATGATTTTAAACTGTTGCAGCTATCAAAGTGTTTAACATGTTTTGTCTTGTTTATCTTATTTATAGTTTTAACCCGAAACTTTTAAAAATAGTTTATTTTGTATGCTGCCCTGAGATACTATGGCCTTTTCCACACCGGGCTATTAAAACGGTGCAGAGCGACCTCCAACGGAGGTCTTCTGCACCGTAAAGTGAACTGGGGCGGACTACTTCTTGTAGTTCCATACTTCAGTCCACTCCGGAGTGACCAGAACTGGTCACACAGCATGTTTTTTAAAAACCTCTTTTTAGAGGTTTTTAAAAAGCACGGAGCGTGCAACTCCGTGTCGCTCCATTGCCATGCTCCGGTGCAGATTTGCAGGCATGCGCAAGGGCGTGCCTGCAGATCTGCCAGGGGCGGGCTTTAGGCTGGCGAGCCTCTCCGGTTGGTAGAGAGCCTCCACCAACCGGAAGCCGCTATTTTGGACGCCGGAGTAGTGTGGAGCGATGAGCTCGCACTGCTCCTCATCCCGACAGACTCACCCGGACAGGGAAGAAAGCCGTTGAGTCCCGTTTTTGCCCGTTTATTTTCACACATGCGGAAAGGGCCTATAATAAATGGTAGGAAAGAAGTGTTTGAATCACCATTGTCGTCATCTTCATCCTCTGGCTTTTTAAGCTGTTTTGACAATTACTGTTGTGACTGTTATTGTTTAATTTGTTTTAGCAATATTTATTAGCCAATGTTTTTAATGGAACTTGAGCACTATGGTTTTCATTGGAAGGTGGGATACAAAATGAGTCAGATAGACTGAGTCATCACAGTTGCAATTGTCCAAGCCAGGTTTCCATGTCCCATTCTTGGGATCATTTCTGACTGATAAATTAAGCCAGCCTACATACTCTATAGCAGCCTATGCTGACATAGTGCCCTGCAGACCTTGGAACTGCCATGACCTTTATATTTCCCCATCCCCAGCAACTCAGGAGTCAGAAATTGTATTTTCCCCAGACTTCCTTATCAGATTTCTTAGCATTAAACAAGCACAAAAGCAGCATATCTGAATCTGAAAACACAGAAGCAAACCAGCCTGAAGTGTGGGGGGGAGAGAAAGAGGGGGGAGAGAAATTTTTTAAAGATATGAAAATATGTTCCTACTGCTCATAATGAGATTCTTATTTTCTTTTCAATATTTTCATACAAATGTCTTCCCTCATATTTACAGCCCCCCTTTTTTTTTCTTGGATTCATTCTCACCAATAATTTTGAATGAAAGATAAATGCTTTTTTTTTTCCTTTTCTTTTCTTGCAGTGGACTTTTAGTGGAAAACATAATATATCACCTTGAGGATTTGCTAAGAAAAACTTACATTAGCAAATTGCTACTACACTCATTTATGTGTGTGATGAATTGTTGAGTGTGTAAATTATTTGAGAAGCACATACAATAAGCAAGGCTGCCAGAAACACCTCTGTTAAATACAAACTGACAGCACCTCTCTGAAGGCTCGTTCAAATTAACCTTGGACTCCTTTAAATGCATGCTTGTTTTCAGAGTTCTGCCAAGAATCTATGTTTATATTTTCATCAGTTTACTGAATATTAGCTAGATCTGATTTCTTAAAGCTTCTTGTTATCACCCCCTATTTTTTTAGTGTATGCTGAAAACTCAGTGAGCGATTCTAATTCATGAATCTGTGATTGGTTCTCAAAAATATTTTATTTTGGTTGTCTCAAGAGCACACATGTAAAAATCCAAGTGTTACGGTTATTTCAGACAAAAGCCATTTCCACACTAGATGCTATTAGTGCATTGTAGCATTACAATCCCGGCATTGCTATTTGCATGATGCCTTCGGATTAAGAACGCTCTCTTCCGCACCCTTCCTCCTTAAATGGTATTGCCACTGGTGTTCCTTCTGCACTACAGCATCTTTGGCCACTCCTCGTCCCTCCCTTCACCCCACCCCACAGCCCTGACTGGTCATGGGTTTTGTTTGTTTGTTTGTTTTTCTTTGGAAGCCATACTAGCCAAGCAATGTTGTAAGGGCAGGAGATGCCAGTACACTATTGCATTTTCATGCTGTGATGCTTAAAAATATTTTTTTAAAAAAAATAAAACGTTTTAACTCAAAGGAGAAATTTAAAATAAACACAGAAAGGTGATAGATTTTAAAGTTAATGCACCATGGGAGTCACAGAGGGAGGGACAACCTGGGCACACCCACGTTGCTGGATCCACAGTAACAGGAAGTACTATCAAGCACTATTACAGTTCCACACTAAGATGGGTGACAGGATTGAAGCATTAATGGAGGCTCTTAATGGGTTTTTTCTGGAAATAGCAGTTTTACAATGTTTTGAGATGGGATAGCAGCTGGATAGCAACAACATCATGCGGTAGCACAGTTCCTGAACAGGAAACAACCCACTGCTGTTGCACTATAACAACATTCTGCGGAAATAGCCTAAGACAAAATAGAATGAATGATTTGATCAACTGCAGGCATAATTCTGTGATTGCTTACAGCAGAGGTTGGAAACCTATACACTTGATGTTAGACTGCAATACTCATCGGTCCTAATCAAACACATCTACTGCTCAGAGGTGATGGAAGTTAAAGATGAACATCTCAAGTACCTCAAGTTCCCCACTCCTGAGTTCTAACAACTAGTTTGATTTCCCACCACCACCTTCTTTTATGAAATTTCTGAAGCAAACTAATTTTTTCTGTAGATTTTTTTCAAGGCATCAATTTCAAAAAATCCATGAAAATGTAGATATTTGGTCACAGTGTTTTGAACATAAGGCATCAGAGTAATTAATAGCATCTTTAATAATAATGGGGACTTAGAACACATAGGTGAAATTACATGGAAACGACTACAGTTGCAGGACAGAGAGTACGCGCTTTGCATACAGATGGCCTCTGTTCAATTCCTGACATCTCCATTTAATAGATCATAGCCAAGAGAACTTTGACTTGTCTCCCCAAGACAATACAGAGCAGAGTCTCATTCCAGCTTGAGTAGACAACACTGGGAAAGAGTATCTGGCTCAGTCTAAGGCAGCTTCATATATTGACATAACCTTCAGAGTCTGCTACTCAAAACTAGAGAGAGGTTCACATTATGGACAAATCCAAAGAGAGAGGAGAGATATTTCTCATGTTTAAATGGGTTACATTTAAAAGCAAAAACAAACACACATTAGGAAAGAAATACACAAGTGAGGTTTTCCAAGATAATTAATGAGGGAAATCTGCTGCTAACAAGCAGCCCATACAAAAGTAGTTTACAATAATCTCATTTCAAAGCAAGTAGCCAGAAAGTACTATGGCACAGGAGGAAAATAGGCAAAAGGTCAGGCTTTGGTGTTTCCATTTTAAAAGCACAGGTGGCAGGTGCAAGGGGAATATTCCTGTTTCACACTCCAGAGAGCACCTGTCTGTGAAAGAAGACACAAAGGAAAGGAGTAAATGGAGTGGGCTAGATCACATGCAAGCACCTTATAGCCTTCCAGATGTTATTCATCCACAGGTTCCATGATCCCCCACTATTAGCCATGTTAGCTAGGGTTGGTTGGAATTGCAGCCCAACAACACCTGGATAATGACAGATATCCCTTCCTGTGTAAGATGGACACAAAGACCAGAATCCTGTTGTGACACAGGCCACAGTACCATTACACAAGCAGGCATACTTTTTTCAGTTGTTGCAGAAAGAAGTATCTGGGTACCTTCCTTGCACAATGACAATCCCTCTCTTGTACACAATGCAGCTAGAGGACATCCCCATGCCAATCAGCATCTGAGGGTGGGGCGTTCCAGCGCAATCAAACTACAGTGCACCCAGGGAAGTTTCCTTATGACAGGAGGTACTTCCTTCCGCAATGACTGGAAAAGTACAAAAAGTACAAAAGTACAAATAATAGGAAGCTATGCCACCATAGGTCACCAGCATAATTCCAGGAGAAAGGAACTGTCATCATCCTTCCAGATCTCCAGTACCTCCAGCTTACTCACTGGAGATCCAGAAAGGTGATGCTGGTCCTTCCTCCTAGCTGCATTACAGCAACCAGATGGCACTGGGGGTCCCCCATCTCCAGGCCACTGACTGGCTGTGGCAATGCACTCTAGTGCTATCTAGCTGCATTGCACAGTCAGAGGCCAATGGTGCAGTACAAGCCTAGCAGAAGAACACTGGCAGAGGTTTATGTGCCTCACTGTGCCAACTACCAAACAAGTAAAACTCACCAGCAGTAGGGAACAGCACAGAATACAATATGTAGCAATAGTAATATACTTCTTGTTGTTGTCTTGCAAAGATCCATTTTAAAGTATATGTAAAGCTGATGGAACTATCTAATAGCTACATAGAGAGTGAGAACCAATAAAGAAAAAATAACAGCTGCTAAGTAAAATGGTTCTCCTGCAAGGTGGTGAAGCTTTGTTCTGATTCTTCAGAGTGAATGGACAGAGTGCATATTCAAGGGAAGTTGTGTTGGCTGTGCAGGAACTCTTAAGCAGGAACTCTTAAGGATTCTGTGCCTATTTTTGCTCTTCCTTTTTAACTACATGCCAGAGTATCAAAGGAAAGGGAAAACTATGTAATCCAGTAAGTACTGAAGCTACATTTCAGACCAGTAACCAGATTTGAGGCTGATGTTTCAAAACATGGCTCAGAGGCACGTTTAATACAGGTAAACAGGCCAGTTTCTCACGCTTTAAAGAAACTCAGCAGAGCAGAGCAAACAGATTGAGAAAGAGCTACTTTCATTGAGATCTTTGCAGGGCAATCACTTCCAATATGTTTGTTGCAAAGGCGTGCTGGTGTAGAGTTTTATTAGAAACTCTTGCAGCAGTATTCAGGAGACACAATAGCATTGTATTAAACATCTGTGCTAGTACTGGTAAGATACTCTTCCAAACTGTGGAATATACTCTAGCATCAATGATATGCCTTATTGTATTCTTATCATATTTTGATCCTACCTTTCCTCCAAGGAGCTCAAGCTCAAGCATGCCTCTGAGTCATAGTTCTGAACATTGCCTACTGCATTCATCTTAGCAGCTATGTTTGCTAGGTTAGACTGAGAGATGGTTCACATGATCTACAGAAACATGCATCTCCCCACTCCTCATCTTACATTTTAGGCTCTTACAGATTACTGCTAAGAAATGACAGCTCTCCTGACAGCCTCACCTACTAACAGATGATATCTTCTTGTGTTTCCTCCTGGCAATGGACTAATTTTAGTTCCTGTTAAAAGTTGTAGGCAGTTCAGCCAGCCATTATTCAGCTCTTATGAAAATAAGCAGCTGGGCCAGTCAGCATGCAGATCTCTTCAATTCCTTTCCACTGAGAGCCAGTCTTCTTTTTTAAAGGAACAGTGCTCTAAAAATCTTAATGAAAGTGCAAGGAATTCTGCCCCCCTACCACCACCACACCTCAGAAGTTTGACAAGCTATAACAATTTGTAACTGGAAAGACTTGACTGAGAGTTGTAGGAGCACCTCCTTCCAAAACAACTTGCCAGTTCGGAGGAACAGCTAGGAGGAAGATTGAGCAGGGAACATAGTACAACCCACAAGTAGAAAACCAAACAGTATCTTAAGACTTATTTTATATTTTATTTTATTTTATTTATTTTATTTGGTGTGCTGGGAATTAAACATTGTCTCTGGTATTGGAAATTGTCACTGAATCTTCCATGATGACACAAACATTGTTTGTTTTGTTAAAGAATACTATATAACCTGGAAATAATTTGGATTTTTAAAATATGGCATAAAACCATGCAATCCAAGGAATTATAAAAACAAAGAGCAAAACCCAAAAGCAAAACCATGGGCCTTTCCCTATACACTGTTCTAGTGCTACTATTCCACTTCCAACATCCTATGGAATCCTGGGGTTTGCAGTTTAGGGAGAGGCCTTTAGAATTCTCAGCCAGAGAGCTCTTTGGCCTCAACTAAGGCCCTTTTCACATGCCGTTTCTAAAGTGAAAGGGCCCCTTGAGCATCGCGTAAATGGGAGGAGTGGTCCATACAATGCACTCCCATTTACATGACGCTTAAGAGCCTAAAGCAGACTGCGCACACATTTTTTATTTTTGGCTTAAAGCCGAAAATGGTGCACGGTCACACAATGCTCCTGGGGCCCGCGCGCACTTACCTGCACTGTGGTGTGTCAGGAGCCGGGCCAGTCGTGCTTCCTGCCTCAGCGCTAGCCTGCAATTCCCAGGTTGCGCTGTGGTAGGAAGGGGCAGGGCATTCATGCGGCGCTTGCGTGACTGGCAAGCCAGCTGCGGTAAGGAAGGAGAAACGAAGTGAGCACCTCGCGCAAGAGGCTGCTCGTGTGAACGCCGCCCCCCACCTCCACGAAAAGGTAAGATGCGGAAAGGGCATCCGCTACAAACTCCACAATTCCGCAGGAAGTTGGAAGTGGAATAACAGCACTATAACAATGTAGAGCAGGAAGGCCCTTCAAAAGCCAGGTTTTAAACAAGACAGACCCTGATTCCTTATATTATTTTTAAATCCTTTGAAGTGCCTGTTAAAGATAGTAAAGTGTCACTAAGCTTCCCCATGGACAGCATCCCACAAATGAGGCACCACTCTCCAGAAAAAGCTCTCTTCCTTATTAAAATATAACTGACTTCTGGAAAAGTTAACGTTTGAAGCTATAAAAACAAAAGGAACATATGCTTTTAGGTATGGACATTGACAAATTACCTTGACAAACTCACAAGTTGTTTTGAATGGAGGTGCTCCTACAACCCTCACTCAGGTCTTGCCAGTTGCAAATTGTTATAGCTTGTCAAACTTCTGAAGGAAGAGTATTCCACATAGTGGGTGCCACCACACTAAACATCACACTCTGAAAAACTAATCAGAATTGCTCAGGAGCATGTGGGGCTGCCAGGAGGGCCATTCCAGATTGCCTCAAGGACCAAGTAGGACTACAAAAGAGAAGGTGGCCATTTCCAGGGCTTCATAAACTAACAGCAAAACTTTAGAATCATAGAATCATAGAAATGTAGAGTTGGAAGAGACCACACAGGCCATACAGTCCAACCCCCTGCCATGCAGGAACACCCTCAAAGCACACCCGACAGATGACCATCCAGCTTCTGCTTAAAAACCTCCAAAGAAGGAGACTCCACTACACTCCGAGGCAGCAGATTCCATTGCCGGACAGCCCTGACTGTCAGGAAGTTCTTCCTGAGGTTCAGGTGGAATCTCCTTTCCTGCAACTTGAATCCATTGCTCCTTGTCCTGGTCTCTGGAGCAGCAGAAAACAAGCCCCCTCCTTCCTCTACGTGGTATCCCTTCAGATATTTAAACATGGCTATCATGTCCCCTCTTAACCTCCTCTTCTGCAGACTAAACATACCCAGCTCTCTAAGTCTATCCTCATAGGGCATGTCTTCCAGGCCTCTCACCATTTTGGTCGCCCTCCTCTGGACTTGCTCCAGCTTGTCAATATCCTTCTTGAATTGGGGTGCCCAGAACTGGACACAGTATTCAAGATGGGGTCTAACCAAATCAGAGTAGAGTGGTACCAGTACCTCCCTCGATCTAGACACCATACTCCTATTGATGCAGCCGAGAATTGCATTGGCTTTCTTGGCTGCCGCATCACACTGCTGACTCACGTTCAGCTTGTGGCCTATGAAGACTCCTAGATCCCTTTCACACGTACTGCTATCCAGCCACGTGTCCCCCATCCTATATTTCTGTATTCCATTTTTTCTACCTAAGTGTAGGACCTTACATTTCTCTCTGTTGAATTTCATTTTGTTCATCCTGGCCCAGCTCTCCAATCTATCCAGGTCATTTTGAATTTTGATCCTGTCCTCTGGCGTATTAGCAACCCCTCCCAATTTGGTATCATCTGCAAATTTGATGAGCATGCCCTCTATTCCTTCATCCAAGTCATTGATAAAAATATTGAACAGCACTGGGCCTAGGACAGAACCCTGTGGCACCCCACTAGTCACTTCTCTCCAGGATGAAAAACAGCCATTCGTGATCACCCTTTGGGTTCGGTTGGTCAACCAATTACAAATCCAAATAACAGTAGCCCTGTCTAGCCCACATTTTACCAGCTTCATTGCAAGAATGTTATGGGGAACTTTGTCGAAGGCCTTACTGAAATCAAGGTATGCTACATCCACAGCATTCCCTTCATCTATCAAGCTAGTAACTCTATCATAAAAAGAGATAAGATTAGTCTGGCATGACTTATTTTTGAGAAATCCATGTTGACTTCTCGTGATTACCGCGTTGCTTTCTAAATGATTAGAAACTGACTGCTTAATGATCTGCTCCAGGATCTTTCCGGGTACTGATGTCAGGCTGACTGGGCGATAATTATTTGGGTCCTATTTTTTTCCCTTCTTGAAGATGGGGATAACATTTGCTCTCTTCCAGTCTGCTGGAACTTCTCCTGTCCTCCCAAGATTTCTCAAAGATTATAGCAAGCGGTTCCAAAATGACCTCTGCCAGCTCTTTTAATATCCTAGGATGCAATTCATCTGGCCCTGGAGACTTGAATTCATCCAATGTGGCCAGGTATTCCTGTACCACCTCTCTACTTATTATGTGCCTCATTTCCTCTGCTTCCTTCCCTGCTCCCCAACCGCCAGGTTGAGTGCTTGTATCCTTCTCGGAAAAAACTGAGGCAAAGAAGGTGTTAAGAAGTTCTGCCTTTTCTCTCCCCCCTGCCTTTTCTCTCCCCTATTTGCTGTCCCAGTAGCAAATAGCAAATGTGTTATGTACTGCTACTAAGACAAAGCTTTCTGTACCAGCTGAAACTATGGACCAGCCTTAAGGGCAGCCCATTTTCAATAACCCCAGAAAATATTACATTAATCTAGGTTTAAAATAATCAGCACCTGGATCACTATAGTGAGGCCATTCCTTCTCAATAACAGTTGCTACTAGACAAAGCTGATAAAAGGCATGCCAAGCCACTGAATTCACCTAGGCTTAGGCCTCAAGTGAAAAATAGGAGAAGAACCCCCACCCTCAAAGCTGCAAACATGATCTTTCAGAGAGATTGCAACCACTATATCTGGACATTGATCAGAACTTGTACAGTCATATCTGATTCAGATGTGACAGAAATACAGAGTTTGGTATTGTCAGCATGCTGTTGACACTTTGCTCCCAATATCTTCATGACTGTCCCCAATAGTTTCATGTAGATATTAAAGGGAATTTGGGACAC
The DNA here is from genome assembly GCA_948474755.1 of Ctenosaura bakeri. Lineage (NCBI taxonomy): Eukaryota > Metazoa > Chordata > Lepidosauria > Squamata > Iguanidae > Ctenosaura > Ctenosaura bakeri. Next base: position 35,335 of record CAOLHI010002112.1, on the reverse strand, counting down.
AGTGATAATCTGTGGCAACCCACAGAACAGCTACCAGAAGGCCAAGAAACAATCTTCCAGTGCTGCTTTCTGGAATCTGCCTTGGAGCAGAACCACTGAAGTACAATGCCCCTGCTTCCCAGTCCAATGGGCTAATCTAGAAAGTGACCGTGGTCAATGGTATCCAAAGCCACTGAAGGATTAAGCAAAAATAACAAGGCTACATTTCCCCAGTTCTCTCAGGGTGAACATCATTTGCCAGGGCAACAAAGGCAGATTCTGTCCAAAAACAAGATTCTGTCTGCTCAGGATAAAATGGATCTAGGTAATCCTGGTAACCCAGTTCCAGTCCTTTGGGAAAGTGATGTTAAAACAATTTATCTCAGAACTATTTAAATATACAGGACTCTTTGCAGTAGTTCCCTCTCCAAGAAGCAGGAATGTGAAAGTCAAGGGGAGGGCAGAGGTTGGGTAAGTAGGATCTAGGTGAATCTAGCAATGTAGCTATTACTATTATACAGCTCCAAGCGGTCATGGAAGGGATTGTTTTGCACTTATTATTGTAAGTGCTCATTATTCATCCTTGGCAGAGCATTCAAATACATAATATGAAATCACCTTCTTTCCCATGAGAATATCCAAGTATGCATGACCCTACCTTTCAGCCTAATATGAAAAGCACTGAGTTATTTCATGGTGGCTTTTTTTTACTTTTCTTTTCTAAGAGTTTCTACTCGGGAGGAAGAAATTTGCTTTTTCATAGCAATGATTCCTATGTTTAGAAGTCTGGTGTACAAGATTCTTGCTTGCAATTACACCTTGGTCTCAGTCAAGTGGGAATGCATGTACCAGCCTAGGGAAATTGTATTGCTGGGAACCTCATCTAGTGCTGCCTTGGGGCCCAAGAAACCATTGCCTCTAAGGGAATTCCAACTTCCTGTTGATTGGAAGGGTCTGTGTGCTGTCTTCTGCTGTAAAACACTGGCCACATCCATTAATCACCAATAATGTCTAGTGCCAGGTTTGATGACACACGCTGTACGTGCTGCTTTCTCTCCACATTTGTTCATTTGTCAAGTTTATTCCCCTCAGAAGAGGCAACTATTCCCACAAAAATCTATTAAATTCTTACAAGATGTTTTAAACAAGTTATTGGCTTTTTTTAAATCAAAATGTAAAGGTACAAAAGTTACACTAGTTTATCTGAAATTTGGCGGGTACAATCTCATCATAAGAGGAGGTGCCTGCAAAGTCCATCCAAAGTCTGAAAAACACAACCATTTGGCAGTTTCCAATGATAATGAATGAGAGGCATGAAGATTCAAATTTCCAAATGGCGATTTAGACTGTTATTTGAGTCATGTAGCTTTCAAACTAGTCCAAGCTAAACCAGGCTGTTTTCTGAATCATCAAATTAGTGTCCAAACCATATCTTGTGGTTGGCACACACTGTTAATTTTAACTATCTTTGATTCTATAAATTTATGTCAAACAAGTCAACATTCATTTTACCTGTTTAGAAAATAAGTATCACAGTCTCCACACAATCATCTTGCAACAACATGAATATATTATTATTCTGTCTCTGCTAAATCTTGTAATTGCAGTAATTTAATACTGAGAGGGGTGAACATTAGGCTTCTCAGCTGGGGGAAAATAGTCACATAGAACAGCCTTCCCCCAACCCACTAAAAATGAGAAGAATACTGTGCTGCCAGCATTTTACATGCCACAGTTATTTCTAGCAGAAGGATGATCAGACCAATTTTTCAGATTCTATATGAAAAATTAATGGCCCCTCTAATATACCCTAAATGTTAAATGATCTATTTTCCTCCTGATAAAAATTCAGATTGCCTGGCTTTGCAATTTACAGCTAGCTTCTATTTGTTTCCTTCTTACACATAATTTTGGTTATAGCCTCCTCCCTACAAAGCCAGACCCATAAATGTACATGTGTACATATATAAACACACACACACATTTCCATTTTCTCCTAGTCTCATCAACAACAGAGCCAATAAAAGAACAAGATATATTTCTCCACTGTACTTTTTTCTCTTATGAGTCATACCTTTGCCTATAAATATATTGGGAGCCATCACAACAAATGGTACAGAGCAGAGAGTGAGTTGAAGAACATATTTCTGTTCCAGCCACGGTGATTATCCCTAGTAATTCTGAATGAGATCCTTAAAAGTAAAAGAGGATTAAAAGGAAAATATGCAAATTAAAAGAGAGGGTAAAAAGATCAGAGCCGGTGGGCAAAAATGAAAGGTTGAGCACAATAACAGAAGTTCTGGCCTTTGCTCATCTTTGATGTGCTGTATGTCTTTCCTTGAGAGCTACTTATAGACACACAGAATCATAGAATCTTAGAGTTGGAAGGGAGCACAAGGACTATCTAGTTCAAACCTCTGCAATGCAGAAAAACAGACAAATAAAGCACTCCTGAAAGACATCCATCCAGTCTTTGTTTAAAGACTTCCAAGGGAGAAACCATGCCCTCTGAGGCAGGCCCCCACTGCATTATGCCACGATCTCGCATCGTCCTGTCACAATCCTGGGAATGCCATTGCTGGGATGGGATCAGGACCTGAACGCTCCCCACCACACCAGTCAGCTGCTGGTGGATGGGTAGCATTTGGGACATATTCCTTTCTTCTGCAATACAGCCAGCCTCTTCCTGCACTGTACTGCAGAAGGAAGCACTTGATAGCACTTCTAACCTTCCTGCTTATCCAGATCCAAGGGGATCATTGCACAAAGGGAGGCCATTACCGGATTTTTTCTGGTAATGGTATATAGTGCAATCACAACAGCTGGAGACACAACAGCATGCATTGGCACACATTGTGGACCAGCAGCAATGCATCCCCTTGCTGGTGTGGCATTGTCATGCAATAATGGCCACAGTCTATTCATTCCATTGTCAACAGTTCTTACAGCAGTTTGTCCTAATGTTTAGGTAAAGTCTCTTTTCTCATAATTTGAATCCTTCAGTCTGTGTCCTACTCTCTGGAGCAGCAGAAGACAAACTCACTCCATCTTCTACATAACATCCCTTCAGATATTTAAAGATGGCTACCATGTCACCTCTCACTTTTCTCTTCTCCAGGTTAAACAAACCCAGCTCCCTATGCTGTTCCTCATAAGGCTTGGTGTCTAGACCTTTTATCATCTTGATCACCCTTCTTCTGACACATTCTAGTTTGTGAGTATCATTCTTGAAATATGGTATCCAGAACTGGAGATAATATTCCAAATGAGGTCTAACTAAAGCAGGCACTACCTCTTCCTTTGATCTCAATGGTATGTTCCTATTGATGCAGTCCAGAATGGCAGTGGCATTTTTGGATGCTGTCATGTTTGTAGTTGTTGTTCTGTGCCTTCAAGTTGACTCCAGCTTCTGGCAATCTTTACATGGGGTTTCCTTGGGAAGATTTCCTCAAAGGAGGTTTCCCACTACCATTCTCTGAGCCTGAGAGAATATGACTAGCCCAAGATCATCCAGTGAATTTACATGGCTGAGAGAGTAATTAAACCCTGGTTTCCTGTAGTCCTAGGACATTTCCACATTACACTCTTATAGCACGATTATTCCACTTTCAATATCCTATGGAATCCTGGGGTTTGCAGTTTCGGGAGGGGCCAGGCGGCCCCTCCCGAAACTGCAAACCCCAGGATTCCATAGGATGTTGAAAGTGGAATAATCGTGCTATAGGAGTGTAGTGCAGAAATGGCCCTAGTCCAGCTCTCAAAACACCACATCACCCTGGCTGGTACTGAAATCAATGCACTACCTATCACCCTCTCACTGGCAGATTTTTCCTATGTAAGAGGTTAGGAAGAGGGGTTTAGAGCAGAAAGCTGAAGGAGACTGAGACACAAACTTTCCTCCAGTTGCCACCTTGCACCAAACCAACCATACTCCAACCGTATTTCTACTGAGTTCCAAATACACATTTGAAGGATATTCAAGCTATTTTGGCAGTGTCAAATATCAGTGGATGTACCAATCTAGGGGAGAGGGAGCACTTTATCCGCAGTGATTTTGTAGTTTTGCCTTTACAGTTGTTTAAGCCTATTTGTGTTAGCCACATTAAAGAACAAACTAGGTAGAATATAATGCTTCTTAATTTTTGTAGGAAGGAAATTCATTTCAGCAATATTCACTCATTGAGTGAAGAGAAACATCATAGGTTCATCACAAGGCCAAAGTAAGATATAACCATATAAAGAAAAGTATTCTGAATTAAGGAAAAATGTAGAAACTGCTGAGTTAGTAAGGTCTTAGCAATCTTGGGAAATAGCGGGTTAAGCATTACAGGGTATTTTGACCTATCATCAATTAAGTGCCACTTAATACTACCAACAAGAATAATCTGAAATGTAAGGAAAGGTTCAGCATGAATAGTTTTTACATGTGGTTGCTTGATAATTTACCATTATAGCTTAATGATTGCTGCTTCATGATTGGCTAATATATCTCCAGTATATTCCTATGATTAACTGCATGTTATATGCTGTTGCTGGGTAAATTATGCAGAATTGCTATGAATAATAAGGGATATATTTGTGTTGGTGTCAGATGCTCAGCTGGAATGCTGACACCTAGACCAGTACTGTGTGATTAAATAGATTGCTGTCTTCAATTCACTGTGCTACCATTCTTGAACCCCAAAGTGGGTAACTTTCCCCTTCAAGAGCTAACAACATATAAGGGAGGGAGATAATGCACTTTAAACAATAATATGCTATAATTTTGATTTGCATATATCACTGCTGGGCAATATAGGAGCTGCACTCTAATGATAACTGCAGAAGGCCTGGAAAAGTTTCTTATTGAACCACCGTGTGGCTGGGGGATTCTGCAAGTTTTCTAGAATCTGATCTGAATGGTCAAAAGTCACTCATCCCAATGTAACTCATGTTATATCAGATGGTACAATACATACAGGAGTAATTCATCTGTACCTCAAAAGATAAGTTCCCCAATACTCAATCTCTTTAAAAAAAAAAAAAGACTGCACAATTTTTTTTAAAAAAATCAAAATAAAGAATAAAGGATACATTACATTTCCTTTTCTACATATAATATGTCACTGGAAAACTGCATATTAGCAGATTATTGTGATAGTTGAAGCTCCTGGCAAAGCTGCTGATGAAGCTGCCGATGACAAGCAACAGCTGTTGGTCCCTGTTGTTCAGGCTAGAGATGAGTCCTGCAGCTCAAGAGCTCCCCCTTCTGCCGTGGACCAAGCAGGCTCGGACGTTCGTCTGCCTGCTCCTTTAGAGGACAGGGATCCAACAGCGATCCTGAAGATACTTTTGAGCCTGCTCCAATCAGCCCACAATCAAGGCAGAGACTTAAGAGAGCTGAGCAAAGGGAAGCTTCCTTGATTAAGTTTAAGACATGGTGACTGGCCACACCTGTGCCTTGGGCTATACTACCTGCCTGCTTGGAAGCTTTCCTTTGCTTGTGGCTAACCTTCTACAAGCTCTCTCCTTGCCTGCTTCTTGCTTCTAGAACCCAGCCCCTGATATCTTGGACTGAACTCTTGGCTCCTGATCCCTGGATTTTGGACTCTGACTTTAGCTTTGCTTGTCATTCTGGCTTTGGTAAATGAACTTTCTATGGTTAATTCCCTGCTTTGGCATGTTCCAGCTTGACTCTGTTGTTTCTCTCACTCCCTTCTCCGGGCTGGGTCACCGCCTGGGTCTCTGACCTTGACAATTATGGCCTGAGATGTGAGTTCCATCTAAATCAGATCCACCGAATCTGTTGGATTTACCTATGTGTTTACTCACTATTCAGCAATTAATTCAATGAGTCTAATCTAGTGGAAACTAAGGTCATTTCCACCCTACACTGTTATAGTGCTAATATTCCACTTTCAACCTCCTGTGGAATTCTGGGGTTTGTTGTTTACTGAGGCCAAAGAACTCTCTGGGTGAGAATTCTAAATGCCCCTCCCTAACTGCAAACCCCAGGGTTCCAGAGGATGTTAGAAGTGGAATAATAGCACTGTAACAGTGTAGGATTTAGGCCTAGAATGTCTGTAACTAACTGAAATTCTATGCATGCCTACATGGTAGTAAGTCCCACTGAGTTCAATTGGGCTTGCTCCCAGGTAAGTGGGTATAGGGCTACACCTAGACCACCTATTTTATTTATAAAAGTGACAGGATCTTTAACCTAAGTCTGTAAAAGAAGCTCAAAAGATGTTATAGGAAAGTCTAAATGCTGAAAAATAAAATTGTTGTAGAATGAGAATAGGATTGTGTCCAATAAATTACTATGAGATAATTAATGAGATTACATGCAAATGTAACCATTATTTACATCTAACAATTTAACAGACTTTGCAAAAGTAGTATAATTGTTGCTGGACATTTCAGGATAGTCTGTTAATTAATAATAATGGACTACCTGAGTCAGAGCAAGCCAGGAGTATAAATGGATGATCCATAGTTCATTCGCTTCACCCCCCCTTCCCTAAAATGGAAATAGGGTAGTCAAAGTGATTTATTTGTCTAGTTTGAAGTGGCTTAAAAGGCTAATTCCAATTTATGAAGTACACGTATTTTGAGCTAACTATGCCCTCAAGCTCCTTGACTAGTACATAGGAATGCTACACGATTCCATTAACTTCCTAGATAAAATCTTTGTATTATGGTGCAAGCAACAGAAATTATAGGTTTCTATAAAATGAATGAATTGTTCAGCAACCTAAGGATGTTTAGTGTTAAAGCCTAATACTGTGAACATTCTCATCTTCAGAGTTTATCTAACCTGTTCAATAGCCACCCTCTGTAAGAGTCAGGTGAACAGTTCTCCTCAAAGTATCATGACTAAAAACATGTAAGCATTTTAGTACCTTTCCTTCTTTTTTATAATGAGGGTAAAAAAAATCCCTTTCAAAAGTAACATACTGAGTGGCATTTCTACCAGAGTAGGCCCACTCAGTCAAAGGGAACCTATTAAATCAACATGTAGGTTCCATAATTCAAAGAGTATACTGTAATTGGAACTAACAATTGGATTTAAGTTGGATTTGGGATATATCAAGAAACATTTTCATTACTCTTGCAGTGACAATTACAGGATATTTTAAGCGGTTTTTAGAGGCTTGTTAGAGCTGAATTTTTTAAGTTCACTAATGAAAAAATAATGAGTAACATAACAAATAAAATGACAAGCTGCTTTTAAATTATAACATCAATGGTTATCCGTTACTGGGGGAATTTTAATTAGCTTTCCAACAAATTACCTTTTGAAAGTAATTTCCCAAGCTCTAGGTCTCATCCTTTATCTCCCATATCATTTTCAAATATCATACCACCAAAATTTCACAAATAAACAAAGGGTACAGACTGAATATATTATGATTCATGTCTCCCTGTTCCTAGACTTATAATACTCCAGTGGCCCTATTATGGATTACAGCTTGAGGTGCTTCCGCTGCTCATTGCTGAAGATTTTGGTGTACCTTTTCCAATTGCTTGTCTTCTTCCACCCATTTCAGAACCAGGCAGGTGTTTGTTTCTTCACTGGGGTAAAGATGAACAGGGAGAAAACATAATTCTTGTACAATTATAGATTAGCAGAAGTTCAAAATATACCATCACAACTGTGAACTGTGCATTCTGTGTGCCCTAGTATACATGGCCATGCTTTTAGAGTAAAAATGATGCATCTTTCTAAATATCTAGAGCAATGAAACAGGGAAAGGCAATGCCTTGGGGTCAGTCAAAGACCATTTGCTGCTTGAGGTGAACCACACAAGGGTACCTTCTCCTCAGTCCATGAATAGGAGCTGGCAACTGAATCTTACTTCAGCAATGATGTCCTCAGCCCCACCTGTAGCAATAAACAAGTTCCAGGGTCCTCCTATGCCCTAGTGAGAAATAAAAGCTAAAAGAACAGAAAATGGAAAGTGTGTTAACTGTGCACATTATCGAATGTAATGTCATCCATGAATTCAACAATAATGTAATCGTGGACCATGCAAAGACATGATTCAATTACAAGGACATCTCAGACAAACATCTGGAAATGGTTTGGTCATTTTCACACCTTTTATCAGCTCCAGTCATTCTTTCCATCTAGGTCCCAAGTGATACCCAGTTCTTTAGGCTTATAATTCCTCCACTCACACCTGCAACCAACAAGATTAAATAGAACAGGTTATGTAGTTGGTGGCTGTTTTTCTAGTTTTTGAGTTTATTCTATTTTAAAGTATGAAGCATTGCAAATTATTTACAGTTAAATAGCTATGTCTTATATGGGTCAAGAAATTTAAACTGAGACTACATATTGAACATACTATGATTCATGGCTACCTGTTCCTGCTGAAGCCTATAGAAATTTACCATTGTGCCAGTGTTATCTTCTGGCAATCTGATTTATGTAGGTGGTTTTCATTGTGCTAACCAATTTATAAATTACGAGCAAAAGAAGTCCTTATCAACAGAATTACAGCAATCTTGGTCATGTTATTTGTGTTTGTTTTAGTTGAATGTCATTAGCTTTGTAAACTAATCATTGTAATTATGCCAATACTACCAGAATAATATCACAGCCTAAACCCAATTGTTAGTCCCAACGAGAGTAAAACCAATGAATCAATGAGAATATGGTAAGTCAGCCCCTCGGAAAGTTGCATTGATTCAATGGGTTTACTATAACTGGGATCAACAAGCAGATTTAAACCTACGTGTTTGGTCCCATTCACTTTCTGATTGCAAAATGATCCCTTGCATCTCTGTAATTGTTGATTCTGTAGTTTCTGTCAGCAGGAGTCTCAATGCAGATGCCTAGAATAAAACCAGACAACAGAGAGCTGATCACTACTAACCTTCCTCTGATGACTTTTAATGACTTATCGTACTTTACTCTCCACTTTCCCATTAGGAATTTGTTAAAAGGTCTAGTGTAAGAACCAGAGAAACAGGCTATGGGCATGTCCGGGTCTGAAAGGGACAGAAATTTGACTGATCTCTGTATGGTTTCCCCTGCGCATCTGACAATAAACTGGTATCTGTTGGAATGGTAATGCTGTGAAACCTCATCTTATGCTCAGCCACTATATGTTGTTGTTGTTATAATGTGCTTTCAAGTCAGTTCTGACTCATGGTGACCCTATCCTACAATTTTCTTGGGAAGATTTATTCAAAGGAGGTTTGCCGTGGTTGTCTTCTAAGGCTGACAGAGTGTGCCTTGCCCAAGGCCACTGTTGCCGCAGGTTATCTCCTTGGAGATAGCATAAATATATCATTTTGATATCAATAATTTGGCTCTCTTCCACCACCCCTCTCCACATGTTTGTGAGGCCCCCAGACAAGCACAGAACTAGGCTTGGCGATCAAACGCTGCAACATCCCAACACAATACAGGCAGGCCAGAAATAGCCAGATCACCGCTTTAGGAGACCTCTCTGCAAACACCCTCATTATGAATGCACGCTGCTTACAAAGGACTCCCTGCCCTGAGCAGGCAACTTGGCAAGCTGAATACTCAATTGCCAAGCACTGAGCATTTGCATACTGGCTAACTCTTTGTCAATTTGGACTTAACTCAATCATGCTAAATTTTGACCTGGAAAGCTTTGTCTCGCGCTCGAAACTCATTGTTTTCCCTGAGTACGGAATAGCCTGCAGTTACATTTCTCCCTATAAAAACCCCTGATTCCGAGACCATCCTCGGATCGCTTCCGAGTTCCAGACTGCCTTGCTGCCACTTTGCTTGGCGAGCTTCCCCTCAGCTCCACGTGCTGAGCCACATTGAACCCCAGAATCGCTCTCTATTCTTCCAGGCTTCAGGACAGGTTTCTTATCACCCAATTCAACAATCCCTTTCAAAATCCCTCTATATCATTCCAACCTTTACTTTCCTTAGTTACTTGTGTGATTGTGTGTGTTGCATACACTGTGTGTCTGTATTTAACAAAATTTCAATTATTCTTAAACTCCAGTCTGCTTCTTGACTTGACCTGACCCCGCAGACTTTGGGTAAAAGATTCCGCTGCATTGCCCTGCCTCTCGCATTGCTAACTTGTGCTCTTAGCTAATTTCCCCAAACTTGGTTAATTGAGAGTGCATATAGGTCTCCCTCCCAGGACCCCGAGTAAACGAGGTTACCCAAGGAATTTCCATGGCTGAGAAGGGATCAGAATGCTAGTCTCAGCCTTCTAGTCCAGCCCTCAAACCCCAAAGCCATGCTGACTCCCAACCTGTATAATGGTGTGAATTTAACCTTGAAACAGACCTGTCAAAAATTACCAGTGATCTCTTTTTGAAACTCAATACTAAGTGGCTCCTAGGCCCTAAGACTTCTCACCACTGAGATGTGATACATATGAGATGGGGTGCACATGAGTAACAATATAATAATATTTCATACACATACACACTATATCAATAAACGTAGCACCATAAGCAATGGTAAAAACTAATTGTCTTCAAAAAATCAAAGCTACCCTTGTCTAAAAGGCCATAGAATGAAGAAAAGAAAGGACAGTAGATAAAGAGTTACTCCCAAAAATAGCTAGCCTGAAAATATGCTTAAATGATGGTCCTTTTCTACAGACCTGACCCTAGTGAGGAACAGCTGTTCATGGAACAGCTCTTATCAGTAGAATTGGGTGGAGGGGAGATCTCTTCTCCATACTAAAGTTCTCCCATGTATGATTCAAAACCTGCTCTAGAGATCTAGGAAACCTTCCAGTTTTTAGGTGGTACAGAGAGCTGCAGTGGGCAGGAGCAGGAAGGAAAAGCCTGTTACAGTGCTTGTAGCACCAGCACAACAATGGAATTAGACTACTCTGTAGAACATGTGGGAGGAAGGGAACCATGCAGCTTTCCAGATGGTGTTCAGCTCCAAGCAGCCCTAGCCACATAGGCAATGATGAGGAATACTACAAGTTTCAGCCTAGAAACACTGCAGGGATGCAGGATACCCTTTGCACAATAGAACATAAAGATTAATTACATAGTGCAACATAGCACAACCCACACACTGCTTAATTCTTTTTTTTTTTTTGTCCTTTGTCTTTTAAGGAAGACTTGTCAGATCATGACCCCTTATACTAATTTTACAGCATATGTGCACTGTTTTTTTTAAGATGGTCATTGAATGAAACCATTACAAACTCTAAAAGTGACAGATGCAAACTGTCTTATCATTCTCCTGAACAAGTCAACCTTCCCCAGCCCATCCTAACTGGATGTCCTATAATTAGATAGAACTAAAGAGCTGATACTCACAATCCTGTTCTTGTGCTCCATAGCCAGCATGTATGACACCAGAAATGAAGGCAGGGCTTTTTCTGTTGTGGTTCCATACATTCAGAATGCTTTGCCAAAAGAACTCTGTTTGGCCTTATAACCTCTTTTTGATCATTAGCTGAGGGCCTTTCCATACTACACTGTTATAGTGCTATTAACATCCTATGGAATCCTGGGATTTGCAGTTTAGGGAGGGGCATTTAGAATTCTCAGCCAGGGAGCTCTTTGGCCTCAGGAAACTACAAACCCCAGAATTCCACAGGATGTTGACAGTAGAATAATAGCACTATAACATGGCCATAAGACTTTAGTCTTCTAATTGGCCTTTTTAAGATAATGTAACTGCTGATAGTTTTACTGGACATTTTAAGCCTATTTTTCATATATATAGTTTTAGGAAGAAAACAGATGTGCTTTTTCCCCCTGACTAGCACCATATTGAGCAATGTTTTTACTCCCCCTCCAACAAAAAATAAAGAGTTGATGCACACCCTGTCTTGAATCATTCCCTGCAATAAATGGGATTTATTTCAACCTGTAATGAAATGAGAGGAGGTTGTGCTGCAGGACATTGCAGGATCCATAATCTTTCAGGTTTAATCAGGGGAGGGGTTTTGATGACGGTACTGATGACACGGCAGGAGTCCTCCTCCTCACTTTTCTCCACAGTGCAACCATTCCCAGGTTTGGTGGCTTGTTCACTTTGGATCTCCTTAATTAAACGCTTTGATGTGTGTTCCTTCATGGCAGGGGGTTGGACTGGATGGCCCTTGTGGTCTCTTCCAACTCTATGATTCTAAGTCCCCCACTAAAAATGCAACAGCTACCACTGGTTTCTCCTATTATTAGTTCTATTTTTATTCTTAATCTCTTAACTGATTATCTCCCTCCTCACAACCTTTGGCATTAAAATGAGGGATGAAGAGAACTCTCTTCTCTTCCACTATCTCTTATGACATCCTTTGTTGTCCGGTCTCACTGCTGCTTGTGGCTTATTGGTGTAATGCACTTCTTGTAGCCTTGTATCTCACTCCTGGAGTCTGGAAATCCAAATTCAAGATTTCAGGCAAATCACTGCTGTCATTGGATTGTGTTGCTAATATTGGATCTCTCCAGCAGGAATGCAGGAAAGAGTGTCTGCTACTTCCCCAGGAAGTGTGAAGGAAACAGAAGCCAACAGCCAGACATGATGATATCCCTATTCATTGACTCAGCTGTTTTCCAATAAGCAATGTTAACTATATGGAGGAAACAGAGAGGCTATGTGTGCACTGTCACATTTTGTGGTGAAACAGGCCAGACTCACACTAGAATCCAGTTGTCATCACACCATTCTCCAGTATGGCACAAATTCATCATTTCTTTGGTGGACCAGAAAATACTAAAAAGACAGAATGCAGTGGTAGGACATCATAATATCACTACATTGTTCTGGGGGGCTGTGGTTGATGTTGCACAGATTACTCTGGGGCGGGAGTCATTCTCATTTCCAGCTAGCATTTATATAAATAAAGAGCATGAGAATTTGTTGCTGCCTTCATCCATCATCACTCTTATACTGTTGAAATACTGCCCCCTCGTCTCAAGGGAAGGAAGAGCCCTGGAGACTGTACAAGGGGAAAAGGCAAGGGAAAACAGACACAATAAGCAGGACTTTCCCCTGAAATCACTGGTACAGAAATTGGGCTTGGAACACATGGGAATAAAAAGAAAGTTGTGTTTGGATGAAAGAAATGAAATGGATGCAACAGAGACTTGGAAACAACCAGAGATACTTCAAAATGGGTGAGCTTGTCTGTTTTCTCTCTTATTGCATTGCATTTTAGATTGCTACTGTTTGGTGGCTTGAATACTCAACATTAAAACAGAGTATTCACACAGAAGTAAAGAAACAAACAAAGCCAAGAGTGTAGTCCACAATTGCTTTACTGCAACAATAGTGTTATTTTGATGTTGTTTGAAGTTCCCTTTTTGAATGAAACAGGAGAGGCAGGCAGAGAATATAAATAATGCGACCTGGAAAGAAAAGGGACGTGAGGCTTAGCAGGGCAAGGCTGGCAGCTGCCATGCATGGAGTTGCCCCTGGAACTGTCAGTGTAAACCCCTTTTTGTCTTGAGTTCAGTGTGTTAAACTCTCCATGGAACATCAAGTAACCCATTATCCCCTGTGAAGAGCCAGAGTGAGAAAGAACTCAGAAAATGAAAACTGTGATAGCTGCTGGGCCTATGGAGATCTGAATAACTGCAAAAACAGAAAGAAGTGGAACAGAGAAATCAAATCATTTTTCTGCCCTAATTTTCATTTTCTGCCCTATTGGGCAGAAAATATTTTAAGATGAAAATCCTGTCTGCACTTACTCGGGAATAAATCCTGTTCAAGTCAACAGTATTTCCTTCTTCACAGGTAAGAGGCTGTGCAGGCACAACAGAATACAGCAGAGGTCATCAATTTTAGACCCTGCAGGAGGCATTTCTCCACACACTCCTGAATCCACTACAGGCCACACCACCCCCAGACTCAACACTGCATGCTCTCCAACCTTTCAAGGTTGAAAACCAGAAAGTGTTTGGCCAAATGATGTCAGGGTGTGGTCAAGATGGCAAAAGTAATTAATGAGAAGGGACATACTAGCTAGGAGGGGCTGCAGCAGTTTTCTTTTGCCTGAGCCTACAGGGAAGGGCAAGATTCTGCCCCTCTTCTCCTTTCATTCCTACTAAATTAACTGAATGCACTTTGGAATTAGTTTGCAGCAAACCAAGCAGAAGAAGGAAAGTGGGAGGAAGAGAGAGAAACCAGGACATTTTAAAAGCAGCTGTAAAAGTGAGGTGACAGAGGATTAATCAGGATTGCCTGTCTGAAGTTGAGAGAGTTTGAGGTTGTGAAGAACGAAACTGATTGAAAGTCTTTTTCTTTTAATTTTTTTTAAATGGAGGAGGAGTTTTAAAACAAAGCATGGAAGGGAGGCCACTGCCTTGTTTTAAGGTAGAATTGTTCCTCCTAAAGAGTTCTGAGAGTAGTAACCCTAGTGTTCTGACAAAAATGAGGGGGCATTGGTGGAATATTGAAGGCTGAAGGGGATGCAGTAACGTGGAAGGAGCTGTGACTCACATGTTACTCACCCTCAAATAGTGACACAAAAACAGAATACAAAAAGCATTAAGACCATAAAGAAGACGAAGGAATTAAGAACCAGGAATAAGCTTGGTTATCAGAAGTACAAAAGCTAGGCAAAGGCTAGGCAGATTTTCCTGAGGGTTTAGGGAGAATTCTTTGTTTGTTTGGCACAACCCAAAATATTTTTCCCTCATGGGAAATTAACAAGCTAAGGAATAACTGTGCCCCCCAAAGATGGTCACAGTGCAGTAAAGACCTGTACTTTTATTTGTTCCAGTGGCTAGTTTAAGATGCAAATATGGGGGGGGGCAACAAAAGTAGGTTTTGTTATGAAAGAACTTCAGCATATTAAACAAACCATATTTTAAATAATTTGAGAGCATAAAACCGACTGTAAGATTTTTCTGTGTTCTCTGCTGGTCTCAACAAAACTTCCCAGCACTTCTCTTCCTCCTACCCACCCTCCCCCTCGACCATGTAGTTTAATTTTTCAATTTGAAGAGCTATTGGTATAAAGCATGCCTCATTAGCTTGTGGGAGGTAGCCGGTCTTCATTAATTCAGTTCTTCTCACTTCATTTGCTTTGCACACAGTCATAATTAGCTTCAAAATAACTTGGGGAACTTCGATAGATTTACTGCTACAATTTTGCTCTGTGGTCTTGCTTTGCCTCCCGTTGTTCCAGTGTGTTTTCTATAAAAAGGAAGGGGGGAATTGAAAGGCAAAAATTAGCTTTGGAGATTCATTTAGTGCTGTAGTCTTGAAGAGGGCAACAGTCTGCCTTTATCCTATTCAGTCCTCCACAACATAATCCACTTGGCTTTATGTTTGATCCGTCATGTGGCATGCACAGAAATGTTCTTTGCAGAGCTTGGAAGCAACTAGTTCTGTCTAATTAGTTCCTTTCCCCCCGTTTGAATTGTATAACTACATTATGTTACCTTTGTGACTTCTGAAGAGGTGGCTTTTATGTATTTGATTCATTTATTATTTAAGTTATTTGGCTTTATTAGATTTATACCCCACCTTTCCCTCATGGCTAGGATAATAAGGTACTTCCAAGATAGTGTTTTTTGGTTTTTTAACTGCATGGAAAAGCGCTGTGAGCAAGATCCAACATCAAGGAGACACAGGACGCTTTCACACTATAGAATGACAGCATTCTGATTGCCATGGCTGTAGCATCCTATGGAATCCTTGGGTTTGCAGTTTGGTGAGGCACTAGAGGAGTTCTCTAAACAAGAATACTGAATACCTCCCTTCAATTGCAAATCCCAAGCTGGCTAACATGGAATGAAAGAGCTACAACTGTGTAGTGTAGAAGGGCCCAGAGTGTAACTTTATAGTCATAGAATTACATAACAGTGGGGCCACCAGAGTGTAGTGAATGGAAACATTGCACAATCAAACACGCAGACCAGTGTCCATTGGCATGCACAATGGATATCAAAATGGATGTGCAAAGCCATATAATTAAAATGAAAATAAATGTCCAAGGGGCCTTCGAATCAACCGTAACTGATTACTTCTTTCAATTAACTTTCCAACTTCTGGTTTTTCATATGCACAGTATCATATACCCAGTATATTCAATTTTCTTTTTGGTTGTCAGTTTATAAAGGTCTCTTCTCTGTTTGTCCTGTTCAACTGCTTCTACAGTGGTATGGAATTAGCAACAGAATGTTATATAATCTGTTACATATTCATGCTGCTTGGAAACAACAAAGATTTCTCTTTTAAAAAATGAAAGTGTTCTGGATTCCTCCCTCCTTTCTGTTCCTTTTGCCTTCCTTTTGAAGAAAGACAACTACAGCAGGAGCTGGCTGTGTCATGCTTGGTGCTGACAGACCTCCATCTTGGTTGAGTGAGATCACTTATAACAAACACGATCACAATTTGAGTCCATTTGAAAACAAGAACAACATAAGAGATTATATATGGTTAATTGAATGCCTATCAACTGTACTCAAAGTTCCATGCCCTGAGTGAGGTTCCATGTTGGACTAGACGGTAGGACTCTTCTACACATGTTGCTCAGGAGTATTGCAACTTTGGACGCAAACCTTAAAGTCCTAAAGGAAATAGAGGTAAATGCATAATAGAAATTCTGTTCTAAGAAGTTTACCCTTTTGTGCCATCCTAAACACATAATTGAAAATCCTATTATCTCACTCAAGAAGAAAAGGGTCTAATCCTTATCCCTGGAAATTGCAGCTCCTCTTCAGCTCTCCCTCTCTTTCTGAAGTGAACTAGTAAGTACAGTCTCTCTTTTAGGATTTCCCTATCCACTGAGCTAAACCAATAATTCATCCCAGTTACCCTGTTATCACAGAAACAATCTCCTTCAAATGCAGAATGGTAGCACCCTTCCTTAATCTTCTCTTTTTATAGGTGGTCAAGAAGACCTTGGCAAAATTGGTGACTTTGGCACTGAGGTAGTTGTCTTCCTTTCTGTGTAAGATGGGGCATGGCTTCCTTGTTTTATAATCTCTCTCCACTATAGACAACTTTGCAGAAACCTGGTTCTCACACATTGATATCACACTCATCTTCCACAAATCTAAAAAAAAAGGGGGGGGCTAATTCCATTCTACTTAAAAAATAACCCTGGGAGGTGGGCCCCCATCCTCCTAGTCACTGTGTGGGCTTCATAATAAACAAATACTGAAACCCTGGTTTTCTTAACTCCAGTTAAAACTGTTGAAAACACTCAATTGCATTGACCCTGTCTCCCATGAAACTTCATTCTGTTATTTCACCTCGAGGCCAAGCTTCAGGAGAAGGTTTAGGATACTCTCTTGGAGAAGATATGTAATCATTATCAGAAATAATAAGTGTAGATCACCTGAGTAGTGATAATGGTATATATCCCCACATTTATGCTCTTCTTTGGTACTCTCTAATACAAAGAAAGGTCTGAGTTTCTCTGTATTAGAGAAGTAATGCTCAGAGGAAAGGTTTCTAACATACCCAACTCATGCTCCTGTTTCTATGACAGTTTGAAATTAGAAAGGGTGCTATTTAGCTTCTCTCCTAAGTCCCCATGTAAACAACATTCAAATGCATTTATTTCTGCTGGAAATCATCTTGAAAGACCTTATTTGCATTCTATAACGTTGCCCAAAGGTGACAAGTTAATCATAGTCCCTATAATAAGGTATTTCCAAAAAAAGGCACATTTACAATAATGGTAAACTCCCTTTGGCTAAAGAAAATGTGTCTTTTTATGCCTTTTTGACAGAGCTTGCAAGTAAACTGTGACAAGTAGCATTGTCTACAATGACAATTTTTGGAGTAACTATGTATAGTGATATCCTTTCTCTCCAAAACAATGGCAACATTGTTACTTTTTTCTATATAACAAGTAATATTTAATTGTTACTTTGTCTTGTTGCTTTTTAAGGATTAAAATGTCTTCAGGAAAATTTTGAGTGGAATTTTTCATATATCTTTTTAAATTAAAATTTTTAAGAAAGGAATTGAAGAGTAACAAAAGATAATAAGTAATATAATGAGTAAACACAAGGAGTTACTAAAATAATGTGTATATATGTATTTATAAAGTATAAAATATATACATGTTAATGGCATAAGTTTTCTTTGGAGGCTTTTTAGTGAGTTAAAATAAATTACTTTTACAAAGTTACTTTCCAAACTTTACTTTTTAAATACTTCATTTTGATTCTTTTGATGGTGGTGCACTTGATAAGCAATTGATAAGCATTGGAAACTCACAACAAAGATCCCTTTTTCATCTTGGATAAAGATAAAATGAATGGTCCATCACTCTTTGGGAAAAACTATTATCAGATGAAAGTATTAAAAGGATAAATTGATGGAAACAAATTTGCTTTGTTCTGATGTTCATTTATTGTATGCACAAGATTTAAAACCATATTATTTGATCCTCCAGAATAACATTTGAACTTTTTGATTAACCCATTTCAACCATTTGCAAGTAAAAAACAGACATATAATCACTATATTTTGACTTGCTGATATTGAGTTGATGCATAGATTTTGCAATTAAGTTGAATATTATATTGTTACTGAAATAGGTTACTGAACAAAGTCAAGGAAAAAAGTGTAAAGGCAGGTTTACAGAGGAAAATTATGAAAATAAAAATGACCACAGATGGTTTACATATCCTTAAAGCAGACAATGAAGACACTGACAGCTATGAAGGAACTAGACAAGATCCTGAAGTGTCAAGATATATCACTGAATGATAAAGTTAGGGTTCTCCATGCCATACAGCTCCTATTTCTCTGTATGGTTGTGAAAGCTGGACAGTGAAGAAAGCTGATAGGAGGAAAACCAACTCATTTGAAATGTGGTGCTGGACATGGAAGGAGATTCAAAGCAAAATGGAAAAATGGATAAATATGAATTTATCTCTTTTAGGAAGAATAAATGCTTTTAAAATGTCTCTATTGCCTAAGCTAATGTTCCTGTTCCAAAATTTGCCAATAATAGGAGAAGAAAAGATCTTTAAAGAATGAGGGAAAAGGCTATGGAAGTTTATCTGGCAAGGCAAGAAACCAAGAATAAGATTTAAAACACTACAAGATGCAAAGGCGAGAGGAGGTTTTGATGTGCCATCGCTGAAAATATATTATCAAGCATGCTGCTTAGAAACATTTAAAGACTGGATTCAAGTGGAGAACAGAACAATAAAAGAAGTTGAAGGAAGAAACAGATTTGGTTGGCACGGATACTTATGTTATGACAAAGTTAAGGTGAATAAAGTCTTTAACAATCATTGTATCTGAAAGTCCCTATTGAAAGTATGGATACAAATAAAACACAAATTTTATAGAGGACTTCCGATGTCGACCTCACCCCAGGAAGCATTTAATATTGCTCCAATGAAACAGGGAAAAGCATTGACGTATCAAGAGCTATTGAAAAAGGATAGTACAAAGTTAAGAATGAGTAAAGAAGAGGAATTAAAAGAGCAAGGCCATGAAATTAACTGGTTCCCATGGAGACAAATAAAAGAGAGATTTAAAATGGATCAAAAATTATATGGGTTTGAAAGAAATGAAAATTAACTGGATGAGAATTTCTAGATTTTATAAAATATTGTTACAAAGAGAGATCGAACCAGAAATTGTTAAAAATAACATGGTTAGATGGGCTCAAAATGTAGGACATCCAATTGAATTGGATACATGGGTGAGGGCATGGAAGACAGATGTAAAATTTACACCAAGTTTGAATTTAAGAGAAAATTTTTATAAAACGTTATATAGGTGGTACATGACGCCTGTAAAACTGAAAAAAATAACAGGAAATGGGAATGGAAAATGTTGGAAATGTGATGAGAAAGAGGGATCTTTTTTTCCTATATGGTGGACCTGCAAAATAGCAAAAAAGTTTTGGAAAGAAATACATGATGAAATTCAAAGAATGTATGGTTTTAACTTTGAAATGAAGCCAGAACTCTATTTGTTGAATATGTTAGGGCAACAAAGAGAAATAAGATTTCATCAAAAGGCATTGTTATATATAATAACTGCAGCAAGATTGACTTATGCTCAACATTGGAAAGAAGGAAAATATATTGATATAAGAGAATGGAAATTCAAAGTCCTGGATATGGTAGCGACAGAAAAGTTAGCTTTTTCACTCAAAAATAAGCCAATCCAGGGCTTTGAAAGAGAATGGCGAGAGGTATTGAATTGGATAAAAGAATGAAATAGGGGGAAAGAAAGAAAGGCTCTGAGAAAGGAGGGAGACAAAATGAGGTGATAAAAGATAAAATGTAAATAGTTAAATATAAGCTAAAAGTAATAGTTTACGATTGTTGTAAAATAGAGATAATATACGGAACTGAATGTTTATGCAGAATGGAATGTTAAACTCAGATTCAACTGGGAAAATTGATGTCTGGAAGCGGGGAGGGGGTATTGTTTTTTCATAGAAAATTTTAATAAAAATTAATTTAAAAAAAAAAAAGAAATGTGGTGCTGGAGAAGAGTTCTACAGATACTCAGGACTGCTAAAAAGACAAATGAAGGAGTCCTAGAGTAAATAAAGCTTGAACTCTCCATAGAAGCTAAGATGACTAAACTGAGACTATCATACTTTGAGTGTATCATGAGAAGACATGACTCACTAGAAAGAACTATAATGCTTGCTAAGGTAGAAAGTAGAAGAGGAAGAGGAAGACAGCATTCAAGATGGATAGATTCAACCAAAGAAGCCACAGCCCTGAGTCTGCAAGATCTGAGCAGGGCTGTTAATGACACAGTGATTGGAAGTCTCTCATTCGTAGGGTCATCGTAAGTCAAAGCTGACTTGATGGCAGTTAACAAGAAGAGGTCAGGTATCTTGAAACAGGAGCAGTGGCAATAAAGGAGAAAGTATCACTTTAGAACTTACCGGCATTTGGGTCAGTAAGAAGAATAAGAACTGGATCAAAATTATGTTGAGGCAAGAGAAGAAATTTAAAAAATTACTTTATTACTATCTTTCTAATTAGTAATGGAAAGATCTGTCAAGTCTGTTTCTATGAAGTTTCTTCCTTCTCCACTTCCAGGTCCAATGTGCCAATGCTTTAAAAATGGAAAAATTCTGTATGTATTTTTGTGGGCAGTTCTCAAATGGATACTGTAATGGAGCCATGTCCCAAAGGACTGGTGTGCACTTTCTGCACATTTTAGAAAGGTATGAAGAAACTCTGATTTCATGCCCGATTATCCTACAGCTGGCTTTAAAGGAACACTTGGACAGCATTCTTCCATTTATGACTTCTGCAGCATCTCTACCAGGTGCAGATTCAACAACCAGCTTGAAATAATATAAACTTCTCTAAAATAAATTGTGCTTCCCCTCCTCTTCCAGACATTTCATTTTTCTTAGAAATAATATAGAGGAACAAATCTGGGGGAACAGAAAAAAAACATCTTGCTATGACAGATGGGGATGGGTAAAATCATTCACAATGAATATTTTATTCCACAAATACTTTTCCCGCTGCTGGTTTGCTCATGAGCTGATCTTGGCATTCTTTTGCTATAACTCACAAGCCAATTAAGCCAGTTTAGTTCCACTGGCTTGATTCCACTGGAATAAAATGAAAGTTGCTTACAAAACTAGCTTCTGTAGTTTGCCTACATTTTACATCAGGCACAGGGGGATGCGGTGTTAAGTAAAGAGCAGTTTTCATTTGGATAGATACTATTATGTGGAGACCTTCCATGATACCAAGTGTGGTCACCTGGAGAAACTCTGGGTCAAGCAGTGATCCATGTTAAAAACCACTCATTAGTATGGTACTTTCAACACAAAGACTAACATCCTGTTAGTGAGTTACATGCATGGGCAAGATGGAGAGGCCATGCTCTTGTCTTTGCACCCTGTCCAAAAACTTCCCATCACCCAGCAGTTATCAAGCCCCAGGAAGATGGGGAGAACTATTCCTAACCCCTGACTTCCTAAGCTGCTAAGTTTAGAGCAATTTTGGAATCAGGTGGAGTTTCATCACATGGGATCTCACCTCCAATCTGAATTTTTGGATCTCAGAAGCAGGTTTATTACATCTGCCATTTTTAAGATCTAAGCCTACAGATAAACTTTAAGTTACCTAAATGAAAGGGATTCACCAGGGATTTCTATCTCTAAATCTAACTGAGGAAGAGCTTCAGTCAGAGGAAATGCTGCCCTTGGAGGATACATCAAACTCAAGACTGTTAGCCTGAGGCTCAAGGGCAGAGACTCGGTCTTGTTTTTCTGCTGGCAAGATGGGATCAACCACCTCATCCCTAATCATATCCAAAGCCATGGCTACTGTTCAGGATTCAGACCATGATGCCCAGTAATTTTTCAAGAGCAGCAGAATCAATATGGTGCCTTTTAAAATGAGGTGATTAGAGGCCAAGTGTTGGAAAGTCAATTTTGATACCTCCTGATCAGTCAGCTATGCCTAGAAGTGACACTGCCAGTGACAGGAAATTATTTCATGTCACTCAGATAAAATATTTTTTTCTTTTTTGGGTAGGGACGCCTTGAATCAGAGTTCATTGGCCAAACTGTATCCTTTCAAAGTTATTTTTATCTGCAAAAGGAGTGTGTGTGCATGCATGCGTGAGCAAAGCACTTATATTCATCTAAAGACTAGAAGCTGAGCTAGTTCTAATCCAGACACTACATGTAATATCCTCAGCACTTGGAGAACTCTAAGCATCTTTCCTTTGTACAGCTACAAAGCTGCAGGATGCATATCATGCCAGAGCCATCACTTTGTGAACTCTCCATCACCCACTTCATAACTACGATGACTCTAACCTGCATTGCTAGCTTATGAAAGCACACTGTAGGCATTCTCCAGCAATGACATGACCGATTCTACAGGCAAATTTTACAGATGCCTTTTCCACTCCCTCCACCTGCTTCTCTGAATTTCACCTTAAAACCTAACTGCAAAGTAATTAACTTTGCAGCAGTTGCCATTTGGCAAAGCAATACCATATATAGAATGAAATATTCATTAATAATTGACTGTATGAAAACAGTAGCTAAACTATGTTCAGCTAATTTAATAGCTAGCAGCTATAAGAATGCAGAGGGTAATGCTTTTTACCTCCATCTCCACCCCCACCACCCACCCCTTAAAGAATTTAACACTGTTAGGGTTTGAGAATCAGGTTTTGTGGAGAATGACTGAAGTAACATTCTAAAGAGCTCTACTATAAAGGAAGAGTATGAGAGAGAGTGTGGGAAATGGAGCCAGTGTCAGCTGATTTTTTTTCCAGACACATTACTGCATACCTATAAAGAGAAGATGATTGATAATATTCTCTAAACCCAGGTAATTTATTTTTCTTTAAAGGTATACACTGAGAACAGTCAGTGGCTTATTTTCAGTGAGAAATCAAATTGTACTGAGAGAGAAAAGAAGGGAAGGAGGGGGGTGGAAGAGAAGAATACATTACACGTAACAAAATCTGATAGCATCCTATGATGGAATATCTAATTAAGCCAACTCTGAGCAATTCTAACTGTGCATCGAATCAAGGCCTTTGTTTTCAGTGGTAGAACTCAAGCCTTATCCTTTTACTGCTGTCTCTCCACAGGGCTCTCTAATTGAATTTACTCTTTCGTAATGAGAACCAAATTTAATGCTCCTTACAATGCCCAGCTGATTGTGATGTGGTTGCCCATTCTTCCCTCCCCTTCCTCCGCCATCCCCGTTTGCATGCAACAAAACTTGCTCAGTGATTTTTGTCTGAATGCAAAGGCAAGGCTCAAAGGAGCTCCTGTCTAGCATTCTAGCTTTCATCTGCAAAATGTCTGAAAATACTTGGTGTGCACAAAAGGAAACAAAAACAATGGGGGCGGGAGCATTTTCTTCCAAGCTGATTATTCTTCTCTGTGCCTAACAGCTTTGATGGTTATGGTGTCAGTATGAACTAGGATGGGTGTGGCTGGTGACTCTGATGCTGCATTTTGAATATGGAAATGTATCTGCAAGCGCGCACACGCACACACACACAAATAGATGTTATAACCACAGATGAACACAACTAATTGAAAGCATAAAACTGAAACAATTGTGTCTAGCTTCAATGAAATAATTGGAATGGCCACATACAATATGTCCTGGCCCCAAGGAACAAAACAACATTTTTTTTTCTCTATCACTAAAACCATGAGCAAAAATATAATAACTGGAACTGCCATTTTGAGTCAAACAGCTGTCTCTCCAGTCCATTATCTATCTATTTCCCTCTGCTGCCCTTTCACAGCATCGCTGTTCTCCTGTCTGCAGCTGCTGATGGAGGTCATGCAGTCTGACCGGAGAGCATGTCAAGTGTAACATAAAGAACCCTTAACTTTATTACAGTTTGATTTTTGCTGCACTGGACTAGGATATTAGAATTCAGTTTTCACAGCAACGTAGCTCTTCAGAAATGGTTGGGTTTAATGTTTTTGCCTTTATGCAAAGGAGGAGAGAATAGTTCCCTCAGCTTGATTTTTCACATGTACTGTTAAAATTAAAAGCCCTTTCACATACCCTCCAGCACTTCAAAAATGAAAATCAGGACACATGTGGCTGAGCAATATCACAGTGTGGTCAAGATGACAAAATGCTATTAATGAGGGCTGGAATCCTGTTGGGCAGTTATGAATGCATAACCTAGAGTTACACGCTTGTAACTGTTTTGTATTCACAGTCCCTATGTAGCCACTAGTTTAAGGGATACACAGGGACCATGAAAGTTCTTTATCTCTACTTATAGGGAAGCAGCCACCGTCATTGATGGGGCCACTTCCCCATCAATCAGGAGACAGCTAGGTGATGGTCCCACCCACCTATCCCCTTGTGCAACCAATCCCTGGTGCAAGGGAGAACTGTGATCCGGATCTGCTTCTAATTGTCACAGCAGAGATTGCTCACAGGAGGGGGTGCAACCATCAGTAATCTGCTTCCTGAACTATCAACAGAGGAATAGACCTCCATCAATCACAGCAGCTGCCTCCTGGTAAGTGGTGATGGGAGGGATTAGCACAGGATTCACTGCATAGCACTGTTACTACAGTGTTGATGAATATATAATTCCACAAAAGGATTCTGAACATGAATACAAAAACTAAGAGAGGCTGCAGAAATTTCTTTTTGCCTGAACCTACTGGGAAGGGCAAGATTCTGCCCCACCTCCTCATCCCCCCTCCCACTGAATTAATTGAGTGCAAACTACTTTTGCACTTCGAGCTTAGGCCTTTTCCACACCCTACCTTATATTGTCATCCTTCACTGGCGATTCTGGCAGTAGCTCTGCCAAGAAGAGAGCATGATGGGAGCACTCTCCTCAGCTCCAGCTGGCTCCTTGCCAAAGGAAGCACGATAGATGTGCCTCTTCCTTTTGCAGTGCAACTGGGCCATTTCCCAGGCTGCGCTGGAGCAGGAAGCACCTCCATCACACTTCCGGTGCTTCCGCGGGCCAGGTAAGTGTGGGATGGCTGTGTGATCATGGGTCACTGATGGGGGAAAATCCGCCAATGATTTAATCTGTGATGGTGCCACCTGGCAATGGGAGGAGGATGGGACTGTGATGACATCATGCAGAAGTGTTGTCACAGACCCATTCCTCTCCCAACCCCATGCCAGGATGGGAGGCGCCTGCAAAAAGGTCCTTAGTTTGCACCAGCATAAGCTTAGGACAAAGGGAGGAAATGGGAAGGGAGAGGGAAACTAGGACATTTTAAAAGCAGCTGAAAAGGTGGGATAACACAGGATTAATTGGGACTGTTCCTGCCAGATAGGGACAGTTTGTGGTATGCTTTCAAACAGCAATTTATTTCTAAATTATGCAAAACTTTCATGGACATACAGGCAGATTAAAACAAGCAGATTTAGGCTACAATCTTATACTTGAGATTAAGCTCCACTGAACTCAGCAAGCCTTATTTTTTAGGGATGGACAAATTTTACAAGTTTTGCTTTCTTCCACATTCAAATCTTTTTAACTGTAAATTCTTTCCTTCTTATTATTAAATGTTCAGGTTTCATTTTCTTATAAAGTAAGAAACAAATGAACTAGTCAAATTCAATAAGTACAGCTATTCCCAGTAAAAGAATCATGTCCTTATAATCATAAAAATCATCATATGGATATTCTTGGGTTGATCACGTAAGAGATTGTTTCAGAATATCTATCAACCACTAATAACTTGTTTCCATTTCTCCAGTAATAGTTTCTAAATGGCAACATTCTAACCTCCTTTTATTATTTCTTTATTTTCAGCTCCAAAATTTTGTGTAATGAGAAAAAATGTTAATCAAGTTCTGTCATTGTCTAGCTCATCATTTTCAGCTTGTTCTATTTTAAATCAAAGTAACATGAGATAGAAATGCACTATTTTATTGAAAAATGCATATGAACTCATTCTCAGACCAATCCAAGCAGGTTACATTTCTCTACTTTAACTGCAAATATGGTACACACAGACACACACAGACACACATGCCTTCAATTGACAACAATGAAATTGCAGTTTATGACCGTGGAAGTCTAAACATCAATTTCAGCCATACAAAGCATTTTCATATGACACTGGAGCCGTATAAATACTTACATGGCTGGTTAGCTCTCCAGCATTAAATACAGTCATCGACAACTCCAGTCCCATGGGAGAAAGACTTTGCATGAAAAAAGCAGTACAGACAAGGAGAAAAATAGCCTTTGATTTTAACAAGGCAATACAAATATCTTAGCTTAGAAAAAAATGCAATTCCTTTCCACGGAGGATGGACTGAAGGTTACATATTACAAGAAATAAACCACAAAAGTACTGGGCACAATCAGGGGCATTTTTACCCTACCCAATTATAGTGCCATCATTCCACTTTCACAACCATGGCTGCATCCTACAGAGTTTGGTCAGAAGTGCTAAAGCTCTCTGACAGAGAATTTAGATATTTCTCCCTAAACTGCAAATCCCAGGAGCCCATAGGATGATTCCATGGCTGTAAAATGCCACCACAGTGGTATAACTGTATAGTTACTTGTCACCGCAGTTGCTAGCCTGGATTTGTGGGATATTAGATATCACTTTGATATCAATGATTTGGCCTTCTTTACCCATTCCTCTCCATGTGCTGCGAGGCCCCCAGACAAGCTCGCATACAGGCATAGCCGCTAATCACTGTAATATTCCACACAAATACAGGCAGGCCAAAAATAGCCGTCCCGCTGCTTCAGGAGACCTCAAGGCAAGTATCCTATTATGTATGCACGCTACTTACTTTTTTTTTTATTTTTTTATTTATTTATATAACTGAATCACAAATACAAAACAAGAAAAAAAAATTAAACACCATGTGATATACATAATAGTGAATTAAAAAAAATTTTTTTTCTTTTTCTTTTTTTCTCTTCTCTTAAGCAATACTAACTTTCATTGTTATTTTGCACCTTTACCCTTAAATTTATAAATCTGTTCAACTGTTATAATTTCACATTTAATTCAATATTTTTCACATCCCCTTTAGTCTATTTCTATTGTTAATTCTTTTAACTTTTTTTTTTAAAAAAAAACATTAACATCACTTATCCATTTAAATCTATAAATCACAAGTTGACACACACACCTACTAAGAATTAGAAAATATACAACATAAAAGAAAAACAAAACTAAAACTAAAAAATACCCACCCCCCAGAGCCAACTTTTTATTTAATCCACTTTCCAAAATTGCCATTCTTCTTTTGACAGGGTAGTATTACTATCTCTTTTCAGAACTTTATCCAAAAATATTTTCCAAATTTCTTCAAAATCATTCCCTTTAACCAAACCTTTCATAAACCTAATTCTGCATGTTAGTTTATCATTAATTGCAATTTTCCACACTTCGTTATACCATTCCTCTATTTGAAATTTTTCATTTGCTTTCTATTTTTTTGCTATTATTAATCTCGCTGCAGTTAACAAATTTGTTATTAATTCTTTCTTTACTTGAGTACACTCAACCTTATCATATATAGACAACAATGCAATATTTGGACATACTGGTATATCTGCTCCTATAATCTCTTTTATCTCTTTAAAAACCTTTTGCCAAAACTCCATTATCTTATTGCAATTCCACCACATATGCATATATGTACCAATTTCTTGACATCCTCTCCAACATAATCTTGAATGTTTCTCATCTATTTGATTTAATTTCACTGGAGTCAAGTACCATTTCCACACTAATTTATAATAATTCTCTTTTATTCTTATTGATAATTTTTTTAAATGACGTTGTTTCCAAATTTTTCTCCATTCTTGTATATCTATATTTTGTACGATCTCTTCCTCCCACATTTTTCTAAGAAAATCCTCTTCTTGTTCTTTTGCTAATATTTTATATATTTCACTTGTAATACCTTTTAGTATTTCATTTTCTTGCATATTTTCTCTTTGAATAATAATTTGTTCAAATTTAGTATATTCTTTAAAATCCTTAACATATCTTTTCATACTCTTTGTCCATTGCTCTAATTGTATATAATTTAACCAGGATATTTTAGTTTCCTGCAATCTCTCTTTCATTCTATCTTTATTTATCATTATTTTCATCCAATCTTTTAATCTATAAATTTTTTGTTTTTTTATTTCTTTCTCTATTATTTCTCTTAAATTTATTAGAAATTTTTCCGTCATCACTATTGGAGTTAATATTGATATATTCGGTAATAATTTTCTTTTATTTTTTTTCCATATTTCTATTATATTTTTTATAAAAGGATTTTCTATCTTCTCCATTTCTTTCTTTGAAAAATTCCTAAAAAATATATTTTCTAATTTTGTCTCAATATTCATATCTTCTATCTCTAACCAATCTAAATCACCCTTTCCTGAAACCCCCTCTATGATATATCTCAATTGATTTGCATAATAATACCATTTTAAATTTGGAAGTCCCAGGCCACCTTCTTTTTGACTTTTATACCAATATTTCTTGTTAATCCTCGATTTTTTATTTCCATTACAAAAATTATTTAATATCTTTTGCCACTCCTTTAATTCTTCCTCTGATATTTTTATTGGTAACATTCTAAACAAAAAATTAATTTTAGGTAAAATTTTCATTTTTACCACTGCTATTCTACCAAACCACGATAGCTTTATATTTTTGTAGTCCTCTAATTTCCTTTTTGTTTCTAATCTTAATTTCTTGAAATTTTTTTCCTGTAATTCTTGTAAATTTTTTGTAATCTCTATTCCTAAATATTTAATTGATTCTTTTATTTTAAGTAATCCTCTTTTACTACTTATAAATTTTTGTACTTCTTCTTTAGTATAATTAAATAACATTATTTCTGATTTGGCCCAATTTATTTCTAATCCCGTCTTCTCCCCAAACTCTATTAAATGTTTATCTATCCTATCTATCTTTTCAATTGGATCCTTAATTGTCAACAATGTGTCATCTGCAAATAAGCTTATTTTATTTTTTTCCTTAACTCCAATTCCTTCCAAATTCTCATCATTTCTTATCACGCTAACATTTCTATAACTATTGCAAATAAAACTGGAGATAATGGACATCCTTGTCTCGTTCCTCTTGTTATTTGAATCTGTTCTGTAAATCCATCATTTACCATCACTACAGATGTATTATGTGAATACAATTGATTTATTAACCCTTTAAATCTCTCTCCTAATCCTATTTTATTTAAAATTGTTTTTAATGCCGGCCATTCCACACAATCAAAGGCTTTAAATATATCTAGGGCTAAAATTCCAGCTTTTTGTTTATCTCTGTCCATTATATTTATTTTATTTATCGTTTTCCCTATTAAATTTGCCATCTGTCTTCCTTGAATAAAACCACATTGATCTTTATGTATATACTTATAAATAAATTTATTTAACCTCTTCGCCATTATTGCTGTCAAAATTTTTGCATCTTGATTTATTAAAGATATTGGTCTATAAGAACCTGGATCCGTAGGATCCTTATTTGGTTTTAAAATTAATATTATTAGTGACTGCTTCCATGATAATGGAATTTTTTCACCCCTCAATATACTATTATATAACACTTTTAGTTTAGGAATTAAACCTTTTTTAAATGTTTTATAATATTCTGGACCTAGTCCATCCAATCCTGGTGATTTTCCTCCTTTTAAATTATTTATTACTTCTTCTATTTCCTCTTCTGATATCATTTCTTCCATCAATCCTTTATCTTGTTCTGTTAGTCTTACTTTCCAATTTTTATTAATATACTCCTCTATGTTCTCTAAAGATTTATCTTCTGCTGAATACAATTCTCGAAAAAATTCCTCAAATATTTTTAATTTCTCTTTCATCAACCTTTTTTCTTTACCAAATTTATCTTTAACTACGCCAATCATATTTCTAGTTTTTTTTGATTGTACTGATTTAGCCAGCATTTTAGAATTTTTATTACTATATTCAAAATATTCCCTTTCCAAGTATATTAGATTTTTCTGAACTTCGTCCATTTCTATCTTTTCTAATTCATCTCTTTTTGCTTGTAATATTATTAATTTCTGTTTAGTTCTATCTATTATATAATCATTCTCTAGTTCCTTTATTTCTTTTTCTAATTTTAATTTTTTTTCTCCTAATTGTCTCTTTAATTTGCTTGATTCTTTAATGCATAATCCTCTTACCACTGCCTTCATTGTATCCCACAATACATCTTGTGTTACTTCCTTATTGTTTATATCCCAAATTTCTTGCCACTCCTTCTCTATTTTATTTACTATCTCCTTATAATTAAATAACTTAGTATCCAGTCTCCACCTTTTTGCTTCTCTATAATTCCTTTTCATAGTTATATCCAAGTTCATCAGAGCATGATCTGTCACTTTTATTGTTTCAATTTCTGTATTTATTAATCTAGGTATCATATTCTTTGAAACAAAAATATAATCTATTCTTGAGTAATTTTTATGAACTGATGAATAATACGTATATTTCTTTTCTTCACCCTTTATTAGCCTCCAAACATCTATCAGTTCATTTCTACTCACTAATTTATTCAAAATTGTTATATTATTATATCTATCTCTAATTGATGGATCTGATTTATTTTTCCATCTATCCATCACCATATTAAAATCACCTGCGATTATTGTATAATCTCCTTTCATTTTTTTGATCTTATTAAATATTTCTTCATAAAACTCTTTTTGCTTCTCATTAGGTGCGTAAATATTCATTATGACATATGTTTCTCCATCTATTTCACCTTGTATAATTACATATCTACCTTTTTCGTCTAACTCCACACTTGTTACAATGAAATTGCATCTTTTGGAAATTATTATTGCAACTCCTCTTGATTTGGATGTACCAAATGCTTCCTCATAAATAGCTACCCAGTTCAATCTAAGCTCATTTTTTTTATCTCTTTTCCCATGTGTTTCTTGTAAAAAAATTATATCGGCCTTATCTTTTTTTAATATCGATTCTATCCTTTTTCTCTTTATTATTGACCCCAAACCTTTCACATTCAATGTTGATATTCTCAGTCTATTCTCCATTTTTCATATTTTGAATTTTCTAATCCCACTCCCCATTGGCTCTTTAATGTGATGGTGCTCCCCTTCCCCTTCCCTTCCCCCCTCCCACTCCCCTCCCCCTCCCCGCCCTCCCCTCCCCTCCCCACACAAACATTTGTCCCCCCTCTTCCTCCAAAGCACTTCTGCCTTGGAAACGACCAACCATGGTCCTGGGGGGGGGTGTGAAGGTATGCCAACTCCCGGCATAGAGACCAATACCCTCTCCCGATTTATTTTCTTTCCCATATTTTTTTTCCCTCTCTTCCCCCTCCCAAGTTCTCTTTCTTCTTCTTCTGTTATATCATATTGTTTCTTCCAGTCCTCCTCAGCCTCTGTCCTTTCGTTTATCTCCCGAAGTCTTCTTCTTTGCTCCTCCTGTTGCTCCTCCCGCTGCTCCTTCTTCAGTTACTCCTCCCACTACTCCTTCCTCAGTTGCTCCTCCCGCTGCTCCTTCTTCTTCCTTTTCCTCTTGCTGGATCAGTTTCAGTTCTTTCAGGAGTTGCAATCCTTGTTCAAGAGAATTTATTCTGTGGTATTTGCCAGCATATTGGAATTTCAGAAAGATGGGATATCCCCAACTGTATCTTATCCCAACTCTCTGTAGAACTATGATGCAGGGTTTCATTTCCCTTCTCCAATTTATTGTTTCGCGGCATAAGTCATTATAAATTTCCACTGTGTTATCTCGATACTTCAATATTCCTGGATTCTTTCTAACAGCTCTCATCAAATCATCTTTCTTGTTGAAATTCGCAATTCTCATTATAATATCTCTGGGAATTATTCCTCTTTTTGCAGCTGACACACGATGAATTCTCTCTATGTCATGATCTTCCCATAAAATCTCAGGAACAATGCTTTTTAGCCATTTTAAAACTTCCTCTTTCAAGGATTTTTGACTTTGTTGTGGCTGCTCTGCGAGTCCACGAATCCTCACATTGTTTCTTCTGTTCTGGTCTTGGAGCTGGATAATTTGTCTCTCTAACAAAGAAATCCTGCCATCATGTTCTGCTAGTCTGGTCTGCTGATTCCCTTGGGTTTTTTTTATATCATCCACTTTAAGGTCCAATGCTTTTAACTCCTGTGAGATTTTTTCCTGCAATTGCCCCATTTCTGCCCTTATATTAGATGTTATTGTAGTAACAAGAGCTTGATTAGACTCTGTAATAAGCTTGTGTATAAAAGTTTTTATCTCTTCATTAGCTCCGTTCGCAGCTTTCTTCGCCGCCATTTTAATGACTTTTTCGTCTCCGTTAAAGTTTAAGTTTATATTTTCAAAATCTCTAACTAGACGATTATATGTTTTATCTGTTGCTGTAGGTCGCTTCCAAACAGGGTGTTTATAGACCTTTTTTTTAGGCGGCATATATCTCAAGGACCACAAAGGGAGAAAAAAAAACTGTTTTGCTTTCGGTCCGTTTCAACAGTTATTTGCAGTTTAAACAGAGTCTTTTATTTTCCCTCCAGTTGGAGAAGAATCGAAACCAATCCACTATCTTATCTTACATTCTTTCCCACATTATTCAATTAATTACTCACATTCTTTCTTTGTTTTGAAAAAGGCTTCTTAAATTATTTTATAATCATCTGTTCCGGGAGTCGAATATTTAGCCTCTCTCTGCCATCGTAGTTGGCTCCTCCCCCATGCACGCTACTTACAAAGAACTCCTTGCCCCGATCAGGCAGCTTGACGAGCCGAATACTCATCTGTCAAGCACTCTGCATTTGCATACTGTCTACTCTATTGATAATTCGGACTTAACTCAATCATGCTAAATTCTGACCTTTCAGAGGCTTTGTCTCCAGCCCGAAACTCATTGTTTTCCCCAAGTACAGACTAGCCTACGGCCACATTTCCCCCTATAAGAACCCCTGACTTTGAGAGCTTCCTCGGATCACTCCTGACTTCCATCCCGCCTTGCTGCCGCTTTGCTTGGCGAGCCTTCCCTTCAGTCCCACGTACTTCATCTCTACGAACTTCTGCTGCAGACTACCTGGGCTTCAGGACAGTGTAGTATTACTCATACCAACAACCTCCTCTAAAAATCCCTCTATCCCACTCCAACCTTTATTTCTATAGTTATCTGTGTGAGTGTGCTGCATACACTGTTTGATTGTATTTTAATAGAAACAACAATTCTTATTTCACTTCTGTTTGCTCCTTGACTCGGCCTGACGCCATAGACATTGGGTAAAAGATTTCACTCCATTGCCCTGCCTCTCGTATTGCTAGCTTGTGCTCTTTGACTAATTTCCCCAACTTGTATAATTTGGAGCGCACTTAGGTGTCCCTCACGGGACCCCTAGAAATCAGGGTAACATACTCCCGTGAGATCTCAGGCTTGGAGCCTTGGTGTTCTCCTGGACTCACCTCTGAGCCTGGATGCCCAGGTTTCAGCAGCAGCCAGGAGTGCATTTGCACAGTTAAAACTTGTGTGTCAGCTGTGCCCGTTTCTTGAGATGTCAGGTCTGGCTACAGTGACACATGCTTTGATTACATCTTATTTGGGCTATTGTAACGCACTCTATGTGGGGCTGCCTTTGGAAACTGTTCAGCAACTTTTATAGGTTCAAAATGTGGCAGCCACAGTTACAAGGGGCACATAATTCCCTTGTTGAAACAGCTCCACACTGGCTACCTGTTTATTTCCAAGCACAATTCAAAGTGCTGGTCATGACCAATAAAGCCCTAGATGGCTTAGGTCCAGACTCTTTGAAAGACCATATCTACCCATACAAACCTGCTAGAGCCTAAGATCTTCAAGGAGAGGCTTTCACCAGGTCTCACCACTATCCGAGGCTCGCCTGGTGGCTCCTCCCACCCTGTGGAACTCTCTTCCGCAGGAGGCTAAACATTTTTTTAAGCAGGCCTTTAATGAGTGAACAGACAAGCATTTATTTATTTATTTATTTATTTATTTGCTGTTTTTAAATGTTATTGTACTGTAATTATATATGTTTTTTAATGTTTTAAATTGTTTAAATGCTTTTAATGTTTTTAACTTGTGGAAGCTGTCTTTGGAGAAGGCTTTCGGAGAAAAGGTGCCATATAAATTCAATAAATAAAAAATAGTGTGGAAAGGCCTCCAGAGTCTAGTGAGTTCGTCTTTTTAAATCTCTGCCTTCTCAGTGACCTCATTTTCACCCAGCATGTCAAAGAAGGAGCATCATCACTACACAGTTCCACTCAAGCCCATGAAAGAGACTTTTCTTTCCAGAACATCTTAGTCCTTCCCTCTGGCACCTATGAATCCTTGGGGCATCACCTCATCAAAGATTCACCAGATTTTTCTTGGGTCAAGAAAATGATTCTGCAGGAACTCTTTACAGGACCCAAACACTATTCCAGCTGGTTTGAAAGCCTTATATGTTGGTGAAATAGGTGTAATGATGCTTGCTTGGAATATGAGGTCCCTCATTAAAGAAAGTGTCCATCAGGAATCAAGCAGTTACAAATAAGATCCCTCTATCTAAGGCCTCCATAGGAGGCCCTTTTTCCAGGCCTGGGTGTACTTGATGTGGCTGAACTACATAATCACCATGGTCAAACTCTTCCTTGATTCAGTAGAGAAGAAGATGAAACCTCTCCCAGAATATTCTTTCCTGTGATGTCACTACTGCTTGCATGAAAACTGAATTTCAGATCTGTACTTCTTTCTCTGAAAGATATATTAGTTCTTAAATGAGCTGTTAAAGTAGCTTCTTGTCTGTTTACCTAAAGACTCAGTGGCTGTTAAGAAAACAAGTTTTGAAGGGGAAAAGCTCAGGGGCAAGTTCATTCATTCATTTATTTACAGTCCTAGACGAAACTTATGAAAACATTATCTGAAATACAGAAAAAAATATATACTGATACAACTGAAATACTTCAGCAGATTGCTCATTTCTATCTGATACTTTAGATAAAAGCTGAGAAGAA